>JAKELI010000295.1:0-59491 GCA_021525025.1 Lactarius hengduanensis | reverse complement strand
TCAATTCGCCTCGCTGTTGTATCAATCTGTTTACCATGTGACCTCACCGTCGCCTCCCCATCGTCTCAGTCGCTCGCGGCTTGCATCAATGCGCGGTCCTGCTGTGGCTGGGTTGTTGTTCTTGCGGGGCGTGGAGGTGGTAGTGGCGTGCTTGGGGGATCATGTGGGGCAGCGGCTTTGGTGTTGACGATGGCGGGTGTTATGCCAGGGCAGCTGTGTGCCCGCAATAATTGTCAGCACGTTGTAGCTTAGATATAGACTGATACTCATCTACTTTGAATTTGCGGGGGGTGGCACCGTCGGCAATGTCTCGTGAATACTGGCAGCCTGAGGTGCATGCTGGCTTGTATAATGTAATAGCTATTAGTTAGTGGGATGCAGGGGGCGGACAGGTTCGGACTTACGACCGCGTTTGATAACATCTCAACGACGGGCAGTAGCGGCAAGGGTAGTGTTGGTGCAGTGGATGATTGTGGTCGTGGGATGTGGTGCCACGGTGGTCGGGTGGCAGTGGGAGGTCCTCCACTGGTCCTCCGATTCGATCAGAATCAGAACGTTCAGTGATATATGAAAGAATACCTTTTTTTTTGCTCCCATTCCAGGCTTGCACGTCAGTTCATCATGGAAGAATAGCGCGGCGAGCGGACTTGAAAAGGGTAGGCGACGGTATAGTAGATGAACTGGGGGAACGCAGAGAGGAGGGTTGTCAAGCGATACGAGAGAACGTGGGAGGCTTTTCTCACGTTCGACGCACCAATCAACAATGACGTGACTTGCTTTTTTGTTTGGCCTCTACTGTACCACTGTTCCGCTCCGTTGTCCTGCTACTCCTCGCCGCTGTAGCAAGTCGCAATCCACACAGCAGGGGTTTTCCAGCGCACCACACCTCCTCGCAGAGGTGAAGCCGACGAGCTACGACAGGCGCCTTCTTTGGTGTCGTCGTGCTCGCCGTCTTCTCTGCTGTGGAACGTGCGATTGGTGCGATGATGGCTAGCAGCCCCACCAACAACGCTTGCCACAAGCGGTGTGGGCTTCCCACCTCGGCCACGCGTGACTCCAATACACCCGCATACGACCCCGACCCCAACCTGGATGCGGACCGCTACCACCTCGCCACCACCAGGGACCGCCGACGCAAGATTGAGCCCGGGCCTGTACAACAGCAAAAACAACGATCGCGATAAGGTGATGACGACCCAACGACAACAATGACGACGACGACGACCGCAACCGCGACCACCTCAAAGGCGAGGCGACAATGCTGCAACGGCGATTATGACGACGACGCGACGACCACTACAATGTGGTCAGAACGATGACGGCAGCGGTGAGGTGACAGCGACAATGACGATGACCGCGACCACGTCAACGGCGAGGCGACGACAACGCAACAACAACAACAACTGCGACCACGACGAAGTGGTTACAACGACCTCAACGACGACCCACACAACGACCTCGACCTCGACAAAGACGATTACAACCACAAAGGCGATGATGATGGTGATGCGAGGACAACGACGGCAACGGCGATGAGGCAGCGACGGGAACATTGAGACAGTATCATTACGGATGTCTTTTACTACTCGCTACTAGTTTCTGTTCTCTTGGAAAGGTCTGGCAAAACATTGATGCCTGGCAGGACATGTTCCCATTGGTTCATGTCTACCTGCCTGAGTGTTGCGCTGAACGTTGAGCGTTGAACTCCCGAGGTAGAGTCAGCGTCGAGTTGGCAACTCGAGTCCGGGGTGCAGTTCGGTCCGGACCGGGTTCATACAGGTTCAGTCAATGGCGAACCCCGGACCGCACCCTCTAGCCGGGCAGCGAACCGCACCCGAACCTGAACCGGACCTCGGGTGCGGTCCAGTGCGGTTCGGGTCCGAACCCCATTTCGGACCGCACCCCGGCATCCCTACCAGGGTCACGTGACGGCCGTCTTCCACTCCTCTACTCCGGCGAGGGACTCACATCGCGGTACGTCTGGTCGCCATTCTTCACCCAGTCTAGCAACTCTTCCTTGGTTGAGACGCTGTACGCGTGGCTATCCTCCTCGCGGGGGTACTCCAGGGGCTCAAACGCAACACATGGAAAGGATGAGACGCGGCGCGATTGAAACACGGTAACGGAACGCGAAGGGGGTGGGCCGAGACAGAGACAAAGGAGGGGATACGAGACAACGAGACTATGACGATCAGAGGCCGGCGTCGTGGCCGACGACAGCACGGTCCTACAGTATTATTACGAGTTAGTAATGGTGAAACTAAAAGATAAAACCGCGCCCTTGCCAGTGACAAAGGGGCGGCGTGGCCGAGGCGCTGACAGGGTAAAAGGAGGAAGGAAGTGGTGGACGATACGAGGAGGTCGGAGGGCTGGTGAACAAAGGCGACTCGAGGCGTGAGGACGCGCGGCCTGTCTGCGGGTGGCCTAGGGGCCATCATGCGGGGAGTCGGCGTCGTTGTTGTCCTCTTGCGAGGGAAGGACCGAATGGAAATGAGCGACGAGGAAGGAGAGTGTGTGGATGTGCGAGCGATGGAGAAGGATGGGAATCGAGGGAATCGAATGTAACTAAGCCACGCGACGGCAATCCGAGGGCGGAATGGACGAAATCCGGCGGTTTCGGGCCCAGCGCCAGAGGTACCCTTACAACGTGCTCCAAAGCACATGTGTGAGTAGTCGTGGGCAGAGTGTGGCCAAGGAGGTCGGGAGTTAGGGAGGTAGAAGCTCAAGTTTGAGAGAAAAGGGGAAATTCGAGAAGTGCGCGAGGTCAGGAGAGTCGGGAATGTGTGGGGGAAGAAACAAGAGGTCGGGAAAGACGGAAACGAGGTATTTCAGGGAAACGCAAAGCACTTGCACGAGATCGAACGAGTCTGGTGGGAGGAGGGGTGGTTATTGAGAGCGCGGGAAAGAGCCAGGACGGGCGTGAAAATCGAAAGAGTTGGGATGGAGCAGAGGAGGGCCGAACATGAGAACACGAGAACTGAGCTTAGAGGTTCTTCAGTGAGGGTCAAACGACGATCACGAAGAAAAGACCTAGAGAGAAGATGAAAAGATTAGTAGCACGGAATTGAGGAAGAGAGACGAGAGATGATCTTGAAGAAGTCAAGGAAAGACGACGCGCGACAAATACACAAATCGGGTGCCTTCGACTTTAAGGTCTGACCAAAAGGTGGATTGATCACAGGGAAAACACGAAGAAGAGAACGAGGGAATTGACAATGTCATTGAGAACGCGAGCCCGAAACCCTTTTATACAGTGCAGCCTGTACCTAGGTTAAACGAATTGAAACGTGACCAAGTTGAAAGTTGATGTAAAAGTAAACGAAAAGTCGAAGATGGGGGGTGTCAACGATGAGAACACGAGGCCGGCGCGAGGCAGAAAACGCAAGTAGTAGGTAAAAATGGGGGGAGTCGGTGAACAGAGGCCCATGACCAAACGACAGTGCTGGTGAGAACAGCGACGTGCACTATGAGTACAAACGAAAGGTCAGAAAAAGGTAATGAAGATAAAAGAAAATCAAGGCCCGGGGCCCACCTGTGCCCGAGACAGAGAGACAGAGGGCGTGAACTAAGACAAAAGAACGTGTGATCAAGGGGCGTCCGATGAGGGCAGGAGACACGGGGATACGACAAGGCAAGGAATGACAAGTTCGGAGGCAGGATGGTGGAGAGAGAGTAAGAGAGGATGAGGCGAAGCGAACGCCGAGAACAACGGAAATCGAAACGAATCAGACGACTTGAAGCGCTAACCAAGGATGCCATGATATTCGCCCTGCTGTCTATAGAGGATTTATCAGCTTAAGTCATGTATGTTCTCTTGGCCCAGTGGTAATGATTACTGATCACCGTGTGCACCACGTTCGAATCCACGATAGTGCAGGTTATAAATCATGTACCTCTCTGTAAGACTTGATCGATCTTGATCACTTCTCGTATTCGTATTCATAATTGGGTAATAATCAGCTGATTCAAAAAAAAAAAAAAAAATGGATAATTGAGAATGGTAAAATAGCTGAATACAGTGTGATATATTTTTTCCAATTGTTTCTCCTCTGATTATAATTGGTTATAAGCACCTTCCAAATCTGCAGCAAATGACAATACACCTATATGCATAGAAGCACTTGAAACCCCTAAAATCAATTATAAGTGCCCACAATACTCAGGAAGAACTGTCATTGATCGCCGAAGATTTTGAATTTCAGGGCACCATGATCATCACTTATATTGATTGCCAATCTGGGGTCTGATTGCACCGCTTGCAGGAATTATAATTACTTATAATTACTGATAATTTTCCAGGTTTTTTGCTGATGGAGCATGCAGGCCTCTGCGGGGTGCGAGGTGTCGTAGGTAGGTCCGTGGCGGTGGTAGTCGCATCTTTGCCGAATAACTAAGGTTGTGCGCAAGTGCAACGCAGTCGGGAAAGGGAACGGTGGGCTACACTGAGCCCTGCCAGTGCTGGGTGGTCGCAGGGGATTGCAAACATCTGTGCCGAAGCGTACACGTGAAACTTTGCAGAGGTGGCTACCTTGGTCAGCGACGCATTGCGCTTGAGTCGCTAAGGCTGCACGCAGGTTCGGCGAGGTTGGGAATAGAAACAGTGGCCTGCATGGAGCCCTGCTGGTGGGTGGTCGCAGGTGATCGGAAGCGGATGCGCGACCGCCCGTCACCAGCGCCGTCACCAGGCCCAGCCGTCGACCAAACGTATACTCTATAGATACATTGCCGGTGAGACCCGGAGGATTGTGATAGAGTAGAAGTACAATGGTATGTCCGACAAAAGGCACCGAGAACAAGAATACAGGAAGGACTCATCTGGAGATACGATCACAACAGTGTGAGGTCATCCGTCCATTCGCATTTAATGTCACTGTCTCACTCCGGGCAGCAAACCTACACAGGACCAGCACGGTGCTCCTCACCTCACCACCAATCACGGACGACACCCACAGGGCGTCCCGTAGCCTCTCGCTCAGCGGTGAACGCTGCCAAACCGCCCTCATCATCTTCGCCAGCGCCAGGTTCCCCATCGTCTCCGGGGAGCAGCTCTTGCAGCGCCGGCAGGAGCTCTGAGGGGAGCGGCAGCAGCTCGTGCAGGAGGTGCGCCGCGTGCGGGCCGGCGAGCTGCAGGGTCTTCGTGCCTCCAAACGCGCGGAGGAGGGCATGCCACTGCGCGCGGTCTGAGTCCGAGCAGTCAGAGTTCGCGTCTGGTTTGGGACGGGAGGTGTGAAGGCCGAGCGTGAGGCCCTCCACGTGCGCGAACAGCGGCGTGAGCGCACCGCAGATCTGCGCGAGCGACGCGAGCTGCCAGTCGAGCGCGCGGCGGCTCACGCGCAGCTGTACTGGGTTGGTCCTGGCCCCGCTCAGTCGGCCCCGGTCCGTCGTGCGCGAGTCGAGCAGCATGCACGCGGTCTCGGCGTCGAAGTGCAGCTCCGCAGCGTGGAACTGGGACCTCTGAATCGCGCCGCCGTCCCCCTCGGGGGAGGGCTGCGCCGCGCGGACGAAGCGGACGAGGGAGGGCAGGTCGAACGTGAGCTGCGCGAAAAAGTCGATGAAGAGCTTCTGTACACTCGGGGCGCTGATGCGCGCGAGCATGCCCTCGAGATACGCGCTGCCGCCGCGGAAGGAGAGTAGCTGGAGGCGTGGGAGTGCCGCGCGCGTCGTGGGAGCTCCCCAGAGCGTCCGCTCGACGGCGTGGTTGGGGAGCGCGGTGCGGAAGTGTACGACGAGGCGCTCGAGCTGCGCCATGCGCGCGAGCTGTGAGACGAGATGCGCAGGATGGAGTTCGGGCGAGTCTGCGATGTCTAGGAGCTCGAGCGTGACGAGGCTCTCGGCGCGTCGGAGCAGCTCTGAGTCCGCTGGAATACGGACATTTGTCAGCGTGAGGCGGCGCAGAAGCGGCGCTTGTAGCTTCGTGGGGAGCTGCACGCCCGTGCCTGCTGAGGCCGCGCAGGGTTTCTCGGTATGAGAGTGAATGACCAGGCGCTGTAGTACCTGGTATTCGCCGTCCATCGCATTGAGAAGGCAGGGTAGGTTCGCTGCAGGTGCTCTGATGTGGATGCGATGCACGCGGTCGCGGTGCTGGAGTGCGAAAAGCACATCTTCGTCCTCTCCCGCCGCGAGCCTTCCTGGGTAGTAGATTATGAGAGGCAGGGGAGGTGAATGGGTGAGCATGGTTGTGATGGGTGTGCCGTGGGTGCACACGAGGTGCAAATCCAAACGGGTTGGCGAGGCTAGTATCAGGTGCCGCCAGGTTCGACATACCTGAATGGGTTTGTACCACCAGCGTTCGAGGTTCCAGCCTCGATCGAACCCTGTCGTATTTCCTAGTCGATACCAATTAAAGATGTTAAGAAGCACGTCATGATTGAGTGTACTGATGCCAGTGGCCATCGGTGATGCATGATGACGTCCTGTATTAGACATAACAGTCAATCATACGAAACTGAATTTCGATCAGCCTGTGGAATAGACGCATTGAAGGGATGACTGGCGCACCTTGAAGTACGCAAACAAAGTTTTTTGTTTTCTATTGTTCGAGGGGAAGGCACGACTTATTTGGGTGCTAGAGTGGTGCAAGTCCGAGAAGAAGCCAGATTTGAGCTACTGATGGTTCACACTGCCAATTTCCCGAGCTAGATTATTCCGGCTTGGATTGGAGCCACGATTTCCGTACAATCGATATTAGTTGTACTAGTAGGAGTTTGGTAGACCTGCGAAAATTCTTGCCAGTTTTGGTAATAAGCGCGCGTGTAACACTGAAACCTCTGGCCCGCGCCAGACTGTCGACTCATACCTTCACTGCCGTTCTAACCCTGGGACCATTTTTCCTTCCTACGTGCATTCGAGCTTGCCTGAGACCTTGATGTGGCTAGTGTAGCCCTTACACAAGATGCGAAGCACCAGCAGATTCTTGAACTCGTGCGTAACTGGGCCAACTTGTCTGCCTGTGTCCTGCCGATCCGCGATTAGGCCTGTTCTTATGTTTTAAAATTGTGCGTCGTAGGGTAAGGAACCATATGTAGCACTTTACTAGTAGTACCAGAGTGGCAGAGTGTATCCACCCGTCCTGATCTCCTGCCCCTACTAATGTTGGAAATGGCGCCGGGATCGCGACTCGTCGACAGCTTCAAGCCCATATGGGTATTTGATACTCGGGCTTATTCACTTCCCACCAGCCTCATTTTTCGTTGTCGCCCTCTTCTTCATGCCCTGAGTGGCACATTGAGGCCTGCGAGTCGTGGGGCTTTGTGTTCCAGCGTTGTACTATGACAGGCCTATGTACCAGAGCAAACCTGCAAGCGCTTGCCGTGAATTTAGAATTCCCGTGTCCTACACTAATCGTGTGCCACTACAACTCTAGCTGCAACTTGCCAGATGTCGTTACTGTAGAACGGAGTTCCGTTCATAGCCACGGCGCTACGCAGGATTCACAATGTCGCATCGTTCAACGCTTCACATCGGTTCGTGGGCCACGCCCGGGCTACCAAGAAAGGGCCCTGACACACATTATCCCGGCGAGTATGGGCTCGACGATTCCCTGTCCTTGCTGTTGCAGTCGTTATAACATGTGGATGAAGTGTGAAGTCTTCGTGGACCACGAAACGACACCAATTATTCACATACTCATACTTCTAGGCAAACTCCAATTTCTAGGAAGGACTCTGAGAGCACTACTTGGTAAAATTTTCATTGGTGTGTACCTTGGTACAGAACAACAAATATGAATACAACACTGAGGGGATATTGACTTCTACGTGACATATGAGGGGTGTCGAGAGCAATTGCCGAACTATACAGAGTTAACGGATATACGTGGGGGCGGCGACGAACTAACTGGTGCGCCGCCTCTCGGCGCAAGCTGGGGTGCGGCCTCGCACTTGTGCTACACGGTTCGCATTAGAATCTCGTCATCAGTTTCGTACCATACGTATACGGCGACCCGCGGACTGGCGTGCAGAGATGAACGAGGCGAATGCATCATCGGTATGTCCCCATCCTCTAGGCACGAGCTCCCGCAGTTCCGGGAGCAGCTCCGAGGGGAGCTCCCCCTCATCGAGCTTTAGAGAACGAAAGAAGTCACCCACGAGCCCGCCGGTGAGCTGAAGGGTCTTCACGCCGGCGAACGTCTGGAGGAGTTCGTGCCACTGTGCGTGGTCAATCTCGTCCTGCCACGTCGCGGGGTCGTCCTTGTAAAATCCAAGGGTGAGGCTGTCCACCCTTACGAGCAGTGACTTAAGAGCATCGCAGATCTGCACGGCGCAGGTGGCCTGCCAGTTGAGTGGGTGGCACTTCACTTGCACAACGAGCGGATACGTGCCGTCGCGTTCGAGGTCCGGGTCCACGATCACGGAGACAAAGTCTTTGTCGAAGTGCATCTCTGCGGAGCGGAACATGAACTCGCCAATTGTGGGGACGAACTCGCGCAGACGGTAGAGGTCGAACGTGAGTTGATTGAAGAATTCAACATTGAGCTTTGAGAGGAGGGGCGCGCTGAGCCGAGCCAGGATTCCCTCCAAATAGGCGCTGCCACCCCGGAAGGCAAGTATTTTGAGGCTGGGGAGAATGATCTTCGATTGTGCGCTCCGGGGTCTCCGCTCGACCTCGCGGTTGTGAATGGCTGTGTAAAAATGGATCATCAAAATTTCAAGACGGGACAAGCCGGAGAGTTGTGCAATTAGGTGCGCTGGGTGGAACTCGGGGGAGGCCGGGATGTTCCAAAGTCTGAGCGTGATGAGGCCGTCAGCCTGTCTAAGTAGCAGAGATTTTATTGGAAAAGCGATGTTGGATAATGTCAGGTGGCGCAGAAGCGGTGCTTGCAACTTCTCTGGAAGCATCAAGCCTGCTCGGCTTTCTGTCGATGAGTGGAGGGCAAGCCTTTCCAACATCGGGAACTCGTTGTCCATGGCTTTGAATAAGTTACACAAAATCGTGGTCGTTGCCGTGACTTGAATACGACGCACGCGTTCACGCTGCTGGAGCGCAAAAAGAGCGCTCTCCTCATCCGCGGCAGATGTTTTACCTGTAGTTTCAGGATAGAATATTATAATAGGTAGGGGTGGCGAATGTGAGAGCATGGCTTCGACAGGGATACCATACGTGCAAACGAGATGTAGGTCCAAGCGGGATGGGGATGAAAGGATAAGGTGGCGCCACTTTTGGCAAACGTGGATGGGCTTGTACCACCAGCGTTCCAGATTCCAGCCCTGATCCTCGTCGGTCGTATTGTGGAGTCGGTACCAATCAAATATATTGAGGAGCACGTCATCGTTGAGTGTACTGACAGTCGTGCGTGGCGTCACAGCACGGCGTCCTTTTTTGTTGCTCTTAAATTGGATGGACATTGGCATTGGGGGATGGAACACTGACCTCTACTTTTCCATGTACTGTTGCGAAGTCCGAAGCCAAAGCCAAAAAACATCCTGAAGTGCCGTAGAACGTCCGTGAGAGGTCGCTCAGGCTAAGAAAGTGTTGTTCCGCGTTCGGCAGTGTGGAGGCAGTGGCGAAGCACCGAGAGGCAACCTCGGCCCGGACTACGGCCGCAAGTTTCGCACGATGTCCGAGTGATGTCCGAGTCTTGCCGAGTCTCGTGTTGTCGGTCGTGGTGGTGCGCACGCCCCGTTGGTGTCAAGCACATTGACCTATAGGAGAAGGACAACGAGCTCACCAGCCGACCATTTCCTGGGGCGACTATGGTTCTATCGAGCGCCTAGGAGCGAGCCGTCACCATCAACCTTACCATCAACGCCACTGAGATTGCAATTTCAGTCGCCTGCTAACTTACCAGCAGCAGCACCAAACACCTCCGGTTCCTATACGAACGAAGTCTATAAAATGGGAGACACTACCAGCGTCACCCACTCTAACTGTGGTCTTGGTGAGCTTCACTTAGTTTATTGTCCACTTGTGAACGGCTCAACTCTCGGTCACGAAAAAGGGCTCGACACGATCGATGTATCACATGTAACCGTGTCCATTGGCATCCTCAATGATGACGTGCTTCTTTCCATATTCGATTCCCGTCGACTGGCCAACGAAGTCGATGACGATTTCGACGATATGGAAGATGCTTTTGACCAAAGAAACTGGAATTGGGACCGGCAACGTTGGTGGCGCAAGCTTACGCAGGTTTGCCGAAGATGGCGGTCTCTCATCCTTGCATCGCCATCTCGCTTGAACCTCCACGTTGTTTGCACAAAGGATGCCCCACTGGCAGTAATACCCGCCCATTTTCTGCACTTGCCGCTCGTAGTCATCTATGGGCTCGATGACGGCGAAGAGATACCACCAGACGATGAACGGAACATACTTCTTTCCCTCCAACGTCACCACCACGTGCGCCGTGTTTTCCTCAGAGTTCCGACTCCTGTCTTGCAGAAGATGATCGTCCCCTTAGACGACGAGTTTCCGTTGTTGGATAGCCTTGCGATTACGTCTACGAGCGATGACGACTCCACTGGGCTGATATTTCCCAGATCATTGCGAGCTCCCAATTTGCGTCATCTCATCCTCGTAAATGTCGCTCTCCGGCCAGGAACCCCGATACTCACAACTCCCATTCACCTCGTCGCACTCGTGCTCCAGGACATCCCCACCTCAGCCCACATTCCCCCGGAATGCGTAGTTGACCTACTCGAATTTATTCCCCAACTCAAAATGCTGTCAGTTGGTTTTCGCCCACCCATCGCCGACCTTGATGTGGGTACACAACTGGTACAAGAGGCTCAAAAAACGTTCATCACACTTCATTGCCTCAAGCAGCTTCAGTTCAGAGGTGCCAGTGCTCATCTGGAAGGCATTCTCGCTCGTATCAATGCCCCCATTCTCAGGCAGTTCTATATCAGGTTCCCCAATCAGCGTTCCTTTGGTACACTGTCAAGTCTTTCGCGGTTTCTCGACACAACAACCGAGCTCAGGTTTCGCGTCGCCGAGATGAACTTCCACAGGCACTCTGTGACCATCGACATGGTCAACCTCAGGCCGCGTCGAGGCGATACAACTGTTTTTCGCCTGCGAGCCAAGGGGAATCAACTTGACTGGCAAATAGCTTCAGCGTCACGGATTTGTCGCGCGATTGTGCCAGTTTTATCCGTAACGGACGAACTTATCTTCAGCTATCGCGCACACGAGTTATTCTCGGACACACGAACCAAAGACATTCGCGCACAGTGGCTTCAAATTCTTGGACAGTTTAGCGGCGTGAAGACACTCAGGGTAGCAAGCGGACTCGCAGAGGAACTTTCTTTCCACTTGCAATCTTTGCAATCTGAAGGTGAAGAGCCTCTGCTGGGATTGCTACCGAGGCTGCAACAGATTGAGGTTCCCGCATGGGGAAATGTAGCGGATGCGTTTGCCGCATTCATTGATTCACGCAGAATCGCAGGTCATCCAGTGAACCTTGTCCGCACGAATTAGTGGTAGGCTCTTCACTGGCGACTTTGGGATCTGTCGGCTGGCCATTCACTGTGCGCCGACCCAAAGTGTTCGTCCCAACTACCTCGGATTCGTGTCGTTGGTCATACAAAAGCCACCGTCGCCAGCAATGCAATTGTGATCGACCCGACGGGATTTTACATGGAAATCTATATTGTAGGGTTTGTTTTGTTCCGTATCTCATTTCATGGTCTTCACGCCCCTCGTGCAATCCCAGCCTTCATCCGTCCTAATCGCTATGATATATTTTATTAATTGGGCTAGCCTCGGATTGTACGTTTCTGGGCCGTATCCCAACAATAGTACTACCCGTTTCCTTCCTCAGGCTTTACGATGAAATCTCTCCATGGTTGCTGTACTCCAAACCACTCACCCACTGCACCAGTATGAATAGATAGAGATCGCCGGGCCACTGGCAGTGCTCCTTACGCTTTTAGAAGGTCATGCTAGGTGAGCTTGTAGGTGAGACACTCAGCCTCATCCTCAGCCTGGCATCCTATCCGCCGCGAGCGCCAAAGTTGCGTGTCCTCCGACTTGCTGCCGTTTGGGACAAGTAGTGGTTCTCCAACGCCGGGTGTCATTTTTGTCCGTCGTTTCAAACTACTCGGGACAAATGGTTCAAAAAGAGACTGCTCGGAGGAAGGGCCACAGCGAATGAGACGAGATGGTTGGCCTTGCCTCTGAATAGGGATTCCAGCCTACCCCATGAGTGCCTGCCCCTCTAGGGCGAAGCTGACCAGCATAGCTTCGACACCACGCTTTTTATGCTGAGGTCGAGGATAGGATGTACCTCACCTACAGAAGTAGTCAAATACAATCGGGGAAGTCTCGTCAGATGCAAGGAGGACCGAACGAATCTAGACGAGTCACGCCGAATACCTCATCGAGAAATACCATACATAGTACGTCCCAGGCATTTTCTACAATTTACAGTAAGCGCAACAGCTGGCACCAAGTATCAACACACATATATTGCAGTACCCACTCATCGTGCCATCTCCCCCCACTCCACGCTGACTCAGGTTAGCGCTCCTGGAATTCTCGTTCACCAGCGAGTAGTCCGGCGGCTTCCGGGAAGCGGGGTCTGATGTCCGCCTTGAATGGGATGGGACGACTGCGAGTCGATACCACCCACTCCCAGTCAGCGCGGAACGTCCAATAGATCTGAGGACACTCACATAGAAAGCCCGTCCTCCATAAATCCATCCGCGTCAATCGGGATCACATTCCCGTGCTCATCCTTCCCAGCCTCGATATCACACGCCCACAGCGTCATGGCCATGTCGATAAAGAGCGAATTGTTCGCGACGTGCTTTCCCACACAGACCCGCCTCCCAAAACCATACGTCACGTGGCCTTCCTCCTTCGTCTCAGGCGGGCACGGGGCAACGTCTCCATTGGCGTCCAAAAACCGGGCCGGGTTGAAGTCCGCCGCGTTTGCACCGTAAATTTCGGGATCGCCGTTGAGGTGCCAAACATTGGCGATCATGATGGTGCCCTTAGGAATGAACATTCCGTTATACCAGTCGTCTTCGGTTGAGAGGTGTGGTATGCCAACGGGGTCCACGGGACGCCATCGCAACACCTCCTTGACCATGGCGCGGATGTAGGGTAAGTGCTGGAAATCAGCGAAGGTCGGCGTACGGGAGCGCCCGACTACGGCGTCGAGCTCTGCTTGGGCACGCTTTTGTACTTCCGGATAAATGGCCATTGCAAGCATCCACCAAGCCAGGGATGCCGACGTCGTCTCCGCGCCTGCCGCGCTGATACTCACGATGAGTAACAAACCTGGAATGAGGAATATGTGCACGTACTACATAATTGCGGCAACCCAAGAATTTTCGCGGTCAGATAGCCCAAACTTTTCCGCGTCGTTGATCAAGGTACCCACGAGACTTGGACGGCCTATGCCTCTCGACTGAAGTAACGTGAGTCATATTATCGGCTTCTGAGGACAAGGACAGACCATCTTTTCGCGGACGCTATTGAATAGGGTTTCGAACATGGCTGAATCTTTCTCGTACCAGTACTCTGCGTCGCGCTTCCATTTGGCAAATCTGGAACATGAAGAGATTGAATTCAAGATCGGTTTGTCGCGGGAAACACCGCACCTGCTCGGAATGTGCCTCATCCACGGAAGCAATTCGACGAAGTGTGCACCGGGAAGAGCTGCTCGCGTAATACGTGCAACAAAGTCGTTGACGGCCTTGATTCCTGGATCGAGCTCGGAGACTATCGGTGGGGTGCCATAGGTGATGGACATGATCACAGAAGCGGCAGCTCGGCGAAGGTGGTTGTCCATCGTCGCAGGTTGAGCAAGGAGTCCAGAGGCGAGCAGAAGGGCTTCATCAAGTTGTGGGTCCTTGAAGGACCCGGGGATAGATAGACCTTCATGGATGGCTTTGCGCATTCTACGCCATCTGTGCGACCGTCAGGGGAAAAGTTGGCGATGATCAAAAATCAGCGCACAATGGCCCGTAATTCTGAAACGTGAGGGCTAAGCCACCACAGAGGATTTGCGCAGCGACGATGTTGCGCGGGCGGTCAGAGTAGATTCCGGAACGGCGGTCCAGCAGATCTGCTGCGGCCTTCTGGGTGTTCAGGACCACTATCGGTTGTCCCGCCGCATTTAAGTAGAAAACATCGCCTAAAATGGTACAGTAATGAGAGAGATTCGCGCAGCGACGGAGGGCAAAACATGACCGACCGAATTCTTGCTTCCACTTCACAAAAGTTAGCCATTGCTGGGTACGCAACTGAAGGACGTTTCCCAGGAGAGGGAGACCCCGTGGTCCTGGTGGAAGTTTTCGCCATGGGCTTTGGAGATAGCGTGCGGTCAAGAAGATAGCAAAGCCAATTGCAGTCGAAAATGTGAGGATCAGGTGTCGCTGTGAAATCTCAATGACCCCCCAAAGTGAGAGGTTATTGAGAGTAATGGACATGCCTACTGTCAAACGTAGTAGCAGGGTGGCGAGCGTGCGGGTGGCGAGCGTTGTCTTACAGCGCTTTTCATACTGTATCCACAGTTATCTCGGGAACAACCGGTGCATCGGAGCCTTTCTCCCTCTGTCCCGAATGAGGGACATCTCCGCAGAGACAAAATGGAAGGGCGACAATCACATCAGAAAAACGTCAACCGACCTGGAACTTTGAAAACTGTATACACCAGAATCGGTACTGGCGCCACGCGATTCTCTCAAAACGAGTGGCTTGGCTGACGCGTCTGACGGCCGGATACAGAGCAAGACTCAGCGTGCTATCGTAGTTCAAGTTAACCTGTGGTAGTACTAACTGCTGCCAACCGCAGCCAACGTCGTCACGTGGATTTTACACAACTGGCACCATGCCCTTCGTTTAATTGCATAAATAGTAAATACTGCGTGGATCTTGGCGTGGGTAATGACCAGTAACCACGTCTGTTGAAGTATTATTTGTGAGCTTCCACTTCAGTGCGTTCGTATCTATTCGTCCCACGCGGGTGTGATGCAAACCCGCGCGACATCCTTCGTATTCTGCCTCGGTTTGGCTTCGGTTCGTTGTTAGTATTCGCCTCCTGGGACGCCCGGCCCTTGTTCTTTTAATTTCATTTGTTAAGTTGTTATACTGGCTCAGCAAACCATTAAGTACAAGACCGGACGCCCGAACAGTCGCATTTCTGTATACACAGGGCCGTGCCACCGACTTCCTCGCTTCCCGACCCCTTGTTCCCGGATCGCCCACGGTCGTACCGCGGACCCAAGTCCTCAGTGGTTCGTATCGTCACTCTGCAGAAGCAGAGTGTAAAATTTACTACAGTTCAGTTCTTTGTGTTCTAGTTACTTGAACCCCCGACATCATAGAGTTGCACCTCAGCTTTGTCCGCGCAGCAGCTGAGCGTTCAAGTTGTCTATTCGTGCAGACACCACCCGCGCACACGCTTGCTCACTGAGATACTCCTACCGCGGAGTGTCCATATCCTTCAATAGACTCAGATCAGTGCTCCTTAAATTCCCGTTCGCCAGCAAGCAGTCCGACGGCTTCCGGGAAGCGGGGTCTGATGTCCGCCTTGAATGGCACGGGACGCCTGCGAGTCGATACCACCCACTCGCGTCAGCGCAGAAGGTCCAACAATTGTGAGGACACTCACACAATAAGTCCGTCCTCCACCGATCCATCCACGTCAATCGGGATCACATTCCCGCGCTCATCCTTCCCGGGCTCGATATTACACGCCCACAGCGTCATGGCCATGTCGATGAAGAGCGAATTGTTCGCGACATACTTTCCCACACAGATGCGCCTCCCAAAACCGTACGAGACGTGGCCTTCCTCCTTCGTCTCAGGCGAGCACGGGGCGATGTCTCCTTTGGCGTCCAAAAACCTCGCTGGGTTGAAGTCCGCGGCATCTGCGCCATAGATTTCGGGGTCGCGGTTGAGGTGCCAGACGTTGGCCATCACGATGGTGCCCTTAGGAATGAACATGCCATCATACCAGTCATCTTCGCTCGAGCAGTGTGGGACGCCAAGGGGGCCCACAGGACGCCATCGCAGCGTCTCCTTGATCATGGCGGAGATGAAGGGTAGGTGCTGGAAGTCAGCGAAGGTGGGCGTACGTGAGCGCCCGACTACGGCGTCGAGCTCAGCTTGGGCGCGCTTTTGTACTTCCGGATAGGCGACCATTGCGAGCATCCACCATGCCAGGGATGCCGATGTCGTATCCGCACCTCCCGCGCTGATACTCGCTATGATTGACAAGCTTAGAATGAGGAGAGTACGCGCACGTACTACATAATTGCGGCAACCCAAGAATTTTCGCGGCCAGATAGCCCATACTTTTCCGCATCCTTGATCAGGGTTCTCACGAGACTTGGGCGATCTATGCCTTTCGACTGAAGTAGCGTGAGCCATAGTATCAGCTTCTGAGGACAAGGACAGACCATCTTTTCGCGGACGCTATTGAATAGGCTCTCAAACATGGCGGAATCTTTCTCGTACCAATACTCTGCGTCGCGCTTCCATTTGGCAAATCTAGAACATGAGGAAATTTGCATTCAAGATCGGTTCGTCTGCGGGAAACACCGCACCTGCTCGGAATATGCCTCATCCACGGTAAGAATTCCACAAAGTGTGCACCGGGAAGAGCTGCTCGCAGAACACGTGCAACAAAATCGTTGACGGCCTTGATTCCCGGATCCAGCTCGGAGACTATCGGCGGAGTATCATAGGTGACGGACATGATCATAGAAGCTGCGGCTCGGCGAAGGTGGTTGTCCATCGTCGCAGGATTATCGAGAAGCGCAGAGGCGAGTATGACAGCTTCATTGAACTGCGGCGTCTTGAAGGTCCCGACGACAGACTTGCCGAGACCGTCGTGGGTAGCTCTGCGCATTCTACGCCATCTGTGCAGCAGCCGTTAAGAAGGGCTGAACGCGGACAAAAAGTGGCGCACAATGGCCCATAATTCAGAAGCACGATGGACAAGCCGCCGCAGAGAATCTGCGCAGCGACGATGTTGCGCGGTCGGTCAGAGTAGATTCCGGCACGGCGGTCGAGCAACTCTGCCGCGGCCTTCTGTGTGTTGAGCACGACTATCGGCTGTCCGGCTGCACTTAAATAGAATACGTCGCCTGAAAGGATATCAGAGGGGAACGTGTCACTCGGTCAGCGGCGGAAAGCGTCGTACCAAATTCCTGCTTCCACCTCGTAAACTGGAGCCATTGCTGGTTACGCAGCTGGAGTGCGTTACCTAGAAGAGGGAGACCTCGTGGCCCGGGCGGAAGTTTCCGCCATGGGCTTTGGAGATAACGTGCGGTCAAGAAAATGGCAAAGCCAATTGCAGCCGAAAATGTGAGGACTGGGTGCTGCCGCGAGATGCCAATGACCTCCGAAAATGACAGACTTTTGAGAATAATTGACATACTCTTAGCGACAGCAATGGGATGCCCATTCTTGTGCCCAGTTCTTATATGGTACCTCTGGGTACCGAAACCAGTGGGGGATCATGATGGGGGATTTGGTCCCACAGACTTTGCATGAATCCAGACCTTTCTTCCTTTGCTCGTTCCCGAATAACGGTGTCCTTCCATGGTACGTATTTATTTGATGTATGAATCTATGCCCGAGAATGGAACCACTCTTCTATAGAATCGTCGCCTTGTATTGACTATTGAGCACGGTCTACATTCGTGTGGAATTGGTAGGTGCCAGTGGGAAAATACAGTTTCTGAACCAATCACTGGGCGAGAATAGTGACAAAACAGTGAGGAGGGAGGGGAAAGATCAGTTGAAAGCCAACTCATACAGCAGACAAATTCATTCAAAGTAGCGCGCTCGTCAGGCACGTCGACCCAGCAGTGAGAACATGCCATACTCCTTTAGGTAATTTTCACACGAGACAGGAACGGAGTCATTCACGACCACACTGGCAACCTGAAATACTGTGTGGATTGTGACCACGTCAGCCGAACGTAAAAACTTGAACTAGCCTGGACAAAGCATGGCGCCTCAGCACTGTGGTTTAAAGCCATGGACATGATCGGGTCGTCGTTCTCGTCAAACATACGTACGTACAAGCTTCAACTATCAGACCAACAAACAAGCAAGCGAGCAAGTAGGTAAATAAGGAAACAAGGAGGAAGGGGGTGCGGCCGTTGGTAGTTGTAATTAGCACAAAGGTTGCGAATGGGGCTGACCTCTGGAATAGTATACGAAACGCAGTGAAAGGCGGTGGTATATCACACGTTATATATCGTAAAGGATGTGGCTGTGTATGAACAAAAAAAAACGGCCTGACGAACGAAAAAAATAAAATGAAAGCAAAGCAGCGAGAGAGGGGAGATAAGAATCCTTCCATTGCGTGTCCCAGCGCGCAGAGGGCGGTGAATTGCTCTATGATTTCCAGGTTCCCTTGGATCACTCTTGCCCAAAGCCTTCCGTCTCCCTATTACAGAAAACCTGTGAGCGAGGCCACAAAAAAAAACAAGGAAACGCACTCGATCGCGAAGCGGAGTTTGCGCTCCAGACTCTCGTAGTCCTCGTACGGCGGCAGGTCGAGACGATTGAAGCACGTATGGCTGCGCGGGAGGCCATTCGGGTCCCCACTCTTCTCTATCGTGAACCGGCGCGGGCCATCGCTGCCCTGGAGGTCCTTGAAGCCATTGACGGGCACGCGCGAGGTGCCCGTTGTGAACTGGAGGAGGCGGGCCTTGCGCTCGGCGGGCCACGAGCGTAGGCACGCCCAGAACCACTCGATCACGCGATCCGTCTTCTCGTACCCGCGGTAGTCGGTGAAGCGCGTCCAGTCGTCCATGTCGATCTCCGTCATGCCGCCGATGAGCAGCTCCAGCTCGTGCTCGTCGAACACGCGCAGCAGGTCCAGCGGCAGCACGTCCCCGAGTCCCCTCCATGAACGCGCGGAACTGTCCTGCGATGCGCCCCGCGATCCGGTGCGCGACCACGAGGTCGACGTACTCCTCCTTGTTCGCCTCCGTCACGTCTTGCGCGGCGCCGCCCGGCCTGAGCTCGACGATGACGTGCTCGCCAAAGCGGTCTTCCGTCACAGAGAACGTCTCTTCGAGCACGCCTGTTATAGGGTTCTCCCTATGAGGAAATCAGTCAGAACCCCCAAGACCATGACGATGAGCACGCACAACATCCAGGTAAGGCCTTTGTACAGCTCATAATCGACCGCTTCAAGGTCCTTCATGTTCACCTTCTTTCCGAGAACCATCTTATAGAAACTTGGCACAAAGTATGCGTCGAGGAATCGATGGTGGAATACCGCGAGGCCGAGGACCCGGCCGATGAATTTGAAATAGTCAAGGTGCTCGGGGTTCACGCCCGAGGCCGGGTTGATCTGCAGCGTGTAGTTGTCATGCGCCGAGTACTCGAACAGGCCGTAGCTCGGGTTGAACATCTCGTGCGAGAGGAGGAAGAACCACTCGCGGGACACGCCACCATAATCGAGTGCGTCTTCGCCCTCGAACTTGACCATGAGGCGCTTGCGGAGATCCTCCGGCCGGACACGCATGATCGCCGCGAAGCTGTCCTCGAAGACCCACCCGCGACGAACGCGCACGTCGCACTTGGCGTCCGCGACCAGGCGCATCGAAGGCTGGCTCCGGAAATAGACGACCTTCCGCCGATAGTCGCGCTTGTACTGCGGCGCGTCCGCGTCGACCGTCGACGGCAGCCGCGGGTCGTCCCACGTGGTCGTGCGCGTGTTGTGGTCCACAAAGTAGATGCGCCGTGTCGACGTCATGCGCATTTCCCAACCCGATGGTAGCGGTCCTAGCGCGGCACGGTTCGCGAGCGCCGTGCTTGTCGCCACTGAGGCCGAGGCCGAGGTCCGCCGAGGGTCATTCCAGGTTGTCGTGCGCGTGTGATGGTCAACGAAATAAGGACGGCCGTCGGGCGTGCGGCGCTCCTCCCATCCGAGGGGCAAGCGCACGTCGGCATAGGTGCCGTCTGCGTTGGTTGTGTTCGGAGATAGGACCGTCTCGCCAGTGCGGGCGGAGGATGGAGTATGAGCGGCGGGGATAGGCGCCGACAGACTAGGGGGTGGGTGGTTCCAGGTGGTGGTGCGTGTATTGTGGTCGACGTAGTATGAACGCCCGCGCGGGTCGTGCCGGAGTTCCCACCCAGGTGGGAGGGCTTCTTCGACAGGAGCAGGCTGTGCAACTGGTGTGGGTGCAATGGCGGGAGCAGGGGCCGGGGCAGCCGGCTGTTCCGGGGAGTGATGTGGTGGGAGAGCGACGGGTTCGGATGAATGTGGGCTGCGCTGAATTTCGGGATTGCGCGTGGGCAAGGAAGAAAAGGAATGAGATGGTTGTAAGTGGTGCGGTGTAGAAGGCGCTAAACTGCTGTATGGTGTAGGTGGCGGCTGGGAGCTGCGGCTGCGGCTTGGTAATGTGTTGCTGGCGCCACCTGTAGGAGTTGAAGAAGGAGATACACGCATATCGTTGAATGAGCGAGCAAGATCGAGTTGTTGGGTCGCCTGACTGTCACGAGAGATATCTTGGCCTTCTGTGGCGAGCGAGAACATGAGGTTTCCGTGTACGATTTGGCCGTCAGCCCCAGGCTGGAGTTCGAGGTTCTGGATGACTAACGCCGGAATGAATGAATGATGGGAAGAAATGCAAGGGGAGGGGAGGGGCGTACCGCTTCCGCCCTGATTAAGGTTGAGAACGTCTCCGACGGTGATTGATACGGATCCAAGGAAACCCTGGTCGTTGCGCTTGAACTTGCGTTGATCAAAGACTTGAATTTGGATTTTGGACGATTCCCGAACGGAGCTGCAGAAGGACGAGAAAGTGGTTAAGAGGGAAAGACAAAAAAGGATAGGGAGACGCAACATGTCGAATGTTTCGTTCCAGTAGGGAGTGAGAGCTTTCTTGAAGATGGCAGTTTGTCGAAGGTCAGAACCGTCGGTTGTTACGACTGCGAAGGGATTCGGGAGGGAGAAAAGGTCACGTTTGACGAGACCGTTGGCGGCGAGTACTTGGTGATGGGAGATGAGACAAAAGAGGAAAAGTGTAATAGAACGGAAGGGAACCGACCGGTGAGCCTTATTGGGTGGGCACGAGCTGTTGCAGTGGATGAACTGGGACAATTGTAAGGTGTTATCTACGGGACTCGAGGGGAGGGAGACCAGTTACCTTGGTTCTGCCATTTGGGCTCCAAAAGATGGACAGTCATCCCCTCGAGCCCTATAGCCTTGCTTATATCATCATCGCTTGATTAGATATCCCCCCAATCACAAAATGGGCTCGTTTATCGCACTCAGCGTTGCACGCGCCGAAGGCGGATGCAGTGCACCTTGTCTATTATTGCGGAGAGGATCTATGAGGGGTTGCGCCGCACGCGCACCAGCGTAAGGGCCTCAGAATTCGTATATGCCATCTCCTTGCGAGGTGAGACTAGTCAAAGACGCAGAGATTGCAGACCCCTTTATTGACTCGGACAATGGGAGAGAAAAGGATAGTCATTACTGTACTAGGGTTCTAGTTCTATCACATACATATGGTAGTGCCAGCATGGCACAAACGAAACACTGGCGGGAGTGGCTCTAAATGACTATCGGCCAATCTGACAATGGCTCTTCAATGGTTATATTTTTCTCTTCTCGGACATTTTCGACGGGATATTGGATACACCGATACCCGCTTCGTCGATTACGAAATGTATGCAGCGGCTTTCGGTTGCCACGGACCCAAAGGCGCCAATTCGGGCAGCGTGGGGCCCATTGATGCCAACGGAGGCCCCTCTCCGTGTCTTTTTGTCAAAACGGGAAATGACAATCCCATTCTTGCGGATGTGCACCGCATGCATCTTTTGGCCTTCAGTTCTTCCCTGACGCGCCTGACGTCTAGTGATTGGCGGGGTCGGGTTCTGGTAGGATAGTTATGCATACCCTGAGTACGGGTCCCGGGCGCTGACGCCTCCCCCCGTCACTCAGTCAAGTGCCAGGCCCAGGTAGCTAGGACGACGGTGTTTGCATGCAAGGGGTGCGGCTTGCCAAAGATGTGCAGTGAGACGCATGCGCTGACAAATACCCCGGAGAGGTGCCAGCGCAGCACGCGGAGACGACCAGAGATTTCGAACGTGAGGCCTGTGAAGCGGAGGAAGTGCGGGCGAGTGACAGAGCCTTGTCCGGCCCGTCCTACCAACGGGGCGACCGACTTTCGGCCATTGGCAAAACGCTAAATGTGAAGCGCCCAGTCTCAATTGAACATGTCATTGAGAGCCGCTCCGAGTCAAGATGCACGATAAAAGCCCTTGTTCCCAGCGTTCCGATACTTAGACCCCTGAAATCATGCACCACCGCAGGCTTCGGGCATCACTTATTATCATCTGCACCGCGACTGCTACAGTCTCGGCCACTATAATAGATGCTACCTGCCCTATTGTCACGCTTGACATGGGCACCTTCGTGGGGACAACGGCCGATGGCTTAAACAAGTTCCTCGGAATCCCCTTCGCGCGACCACCGTCCGTAGCTGGCTTCAGTTCAGCTTTCTGTCCTCCTCGACTGACCCGCCAACCTGGCCTTCACCGACAGAGTTGGTGACCTGCGCTTCCGCCTTCCCGAGTCACCTGGTCCCTACGCTGGTACACACAACGCTACTGCATTCGGTCTTCCGTGCCCCCAACAAACAACTACACTTGCGATTCCGAGCGGGCTACCTCTAGAGACGCTTGAATTCCTCTCGAGCCTCTTTGCACCAGGAAACTCTATTATAGACGGCGAAGATTGTAAGGAGGCCACTGGGGAGGTTCCACACCACACGGAGAGCAATTCTGATGATAGTTTTAGGTTTGACACTCAACGTCATTACACCTGCCCACGCCAAATCTCGTTCAAAACTCCCAGTTGTAGTGGTGTGTTATTTGTGCATAGTATGCTGTCAACTTAGTTGTGCTAATAATAATTACCCACTTGGCAGTGGATACATGGAGGTGAGGCGTAGGTAATGCCTTCGACCTGTTGCTCTCACTAACAAAATTTAATGCCCCACAGGCGGTTTTGAAGTCGGGTCGTCACTGTTGTACGGCAATTTTATTTTCCATCATTCGCGTTCTGGGATATAAATAAATCCACAGAAACGATGGCGGTCCGATAGTGAATCACTCAATCGCTCTTCGGAAGCCCGTGATTTATGTCAGTATGAACTATCGGTGAGCACCACTTTGATCATCCTTCGTGACTTTGCGGAACCCTCATCCTCTTCTCAGCCTTTCAGGTACGTCCGCGCCTCAGGTCGATTCCATATATTTTCCTCTAACAAATTAACCCCTTGCTAGCCCTCGGGTTCCTAGCCAGTCAAGAAGTCAAAGATGCCGGCGTAGGCAATCTCGGGCTGTGGGACCGTGAGCGTTCTGGAAGTCTGCATAGAAACGTCTGTAACAGTCTGGCTTTATAGAGCGTCTGGCACTTCGTTGGATACAAAAGTATATTCACGTTTTTGGTGGCGATCCGTCGAAAGTGACGATGTAGGCGAAGTGGCCCATTGATCCGGGGTGTGCTGACATCTTTTCAGCTGGGGTGAAAGTGCTGGCTCAACCTCGGTATCACTTCAGATGTTGGCAGACGGTGGGAACACCGGAGGCCTGTTCCGTGCGGCATTCATGCAGTCCGGATCGCCCACGGCGATCGGTGATATCACGCATGTAGGCACATATGCTGCAAATTCACACAATTTCTGAGCAAATTTGTAGGGTCAACGATATTATGACGATCTCGTCGAAAGCACTGGTTGCTCGGGCTCTTCCGACACATTAGCGTGTCTGCGGGCAGCACCCTACCAGAAGTTGAAGGCAGCTATGGATAGCACCCCGTCGCTCTTCGCATATCAGGTGCGTGGTCTACTTTCCCACACTCGTCAAGTAGCCGACGAACCATTTTCAGTCCCTTGCGCTCGCCTGGCAGCCCCGCGTAGATGGCAAGTTTATTGCGGATGTTCCGCAGAAGCTCGTCCAACAAGGGAAAGTTGCAAGAATCCCGTTCGTAACGGGGGACTGCGATGACGAAGGGACTCTGTTTTCCCTTTCTCAGACAAACGTCACGTAAATGCTCGATTTCTGGCACGTCAGTCCTTTCACTGACCACGGAGTGCTTGCAGGACGGAAGCGGAGCTACGCAATTACATATCAGAATTCATCCTCCCTGGTGTAATGGATGCCGAGCTGGACCAGCTTCTCACGCTGTATCCACAGGACGTCACCCAGGGTTCGCCATACGACACGGGTACCCAAAATGCGTTTACCCCAGAATTTAAACGAATTGCTTCTATCTTGGGTGATTTTACATTCCAAGTACCACGGCGCTTTCTCCTGAACAATACATCGGGACAGCAGAACACTTGGTCGTTTTGTACGTTGCATTTTCCCCCTTGCGCGTGGGTGCCCCCGTCCTCCACTCACATGTCGATTCTCACTCAGTAAGCAAGCGCATGAAATCACTGCCCGTACTCGGCTCTGTCCATTCGTCTGATCTTGCGATCATCTACGGCGGGGAAGACCTGACGGACTACCTAATCCAATTTGCCACGGACCTAGATCCCAATCGCGGCGGATTGTACCCTCAATGGCCGCGGTATACCACCTCGTCCCCTCAACAAATGACGCTCGTCGATAGTCAGGGTACCAACAGAACTATAACGCTAGACACATACCGCGTTGAGGGGATGAAATTCCTTACGGAACTTTCACTCGCGCATCCACTGTAGGCTATTCAAAGGGGCGGCGAAATCGCAGTTAGCCTGGACTTAAGAAGATTCATAATTATGTTTTGAGAATAAAAGCCCCATATGGCCTTTCTTTGATGAAGTGCCACCGTCTTCTGCTGGACTTCGATGTTTGGACTGCGTGGCTCGGGTAGGATTGGTACGACCAACCGTAACGCCAACATGGTACTTCTCCCCTGGCAGGGCCCTTGAAAACCCTGAGGTTGAATACAACCCGTCCACCCTTGCGTCCACCATAACTTTTTTTGTGTGAACTTTGATCAAGACAAAGGTTAACTGGATATTAGATTTTACAGTAATTAATATTCTCTATTTTATTTAATTTCAATTTTTTAAATCTTTCGTATATTTCGTATCCTTTGCTACTCTGTCGGATCTTCGGATGGCGGAGGGGTCCCACAGCGTCGCTGATGGGGACCATATGCTAGAGGGATTTCCCAACCTTGGCTACCCGGAGTGTGTGTGCTGGCCGGCTGGCTACTCCAGTAACTTGAAGCCGAGCAGGAAGCCTCCCCACTCACGTTCACCCGACTTGCAACCAGTCTACCAGGGATCGTGCCATGCCGTGCCAACGCCATGCTACCGGCCAACTCCCCTGGTAGGTCATAAGACTGGTAGGCTCCCTAAATGGACTCGGAAGGCGCGGTCGGGGTAGTGGTAACCCCCTGACGAGAACTTTCGCAGGTTCGAAACCGCTACTGACGGCCTCTGAGAATACTGTACTGACCCCTATCCTCGGACGGGGGTGGCAGACGGATGCACCATGTCGAGTCCGACAACCCGAGCCCGGGCCCCCCTCCGCACAAAGTCTTTGCCCTTTGCCCTAGCTAGCAGAGGCCGCGCAAGTTGGTACTGAGCGGACGTCGTGCGAACTCGCGCGATGTCTTGACATTTGCTACTTATCGCCTCGATCCCCGCTATCGCGTTGTTCCGCGGAAGTGCCGGTGGAGGAGAAGTTTTATAATAACTTTAGTATAAAAGCCTCGTATTTCCGTATCGTAGCACCTCAGTACCTGCTCTAGCGTGCGCAGAGACTGAGGTGAGTCATAGTAGTTTACTTACCGCGACCCGTACTTACTCGGCCTAGAAGGCTTGTCCGTTTGCACAGACACAGCCCGTGCACACGCTCAATCTTATTTATTCCTAACTACTTTACTATTCCGAGCGTCCATACGTCAAGCTAAGAAGCTCTGAAATACTGGGCCAGTTACAACGGGTATTGAGGCGCAGGAGAAACCAGGCCGTGGATATCGCCTCCGAGTCACAGGTGAGGCGGCACGTGCTCATTCTTTTCTCTCCCGGGCCGCCCACTTTTCTTTCCATTTTAGTAAGGCCCAACATCTGAATTCTCTGGAGCAATCTCGGACATGTCATTCAATTACGACCTCGAGAGTCTTCTTGTTATGTACTCCACAGCGGCGTAGGCTGTGAGTCTAGCCCAAGCGTTGCGGCCCACATTAAGTTGTTATCCGTGGGTGACAACCTGACTACAACATTTGGAGGTTATGCAAGCAGCCCACGTCCAAGTGATCATGAAGAAAGACGAATAGGAGCACTGGCATGAGTATTTGGAGACTTCATATATTCCGAGAGGAGGCCGGGTATCTCGTGTGATAGTCAACTTGACTGGACTTTCAAGCTTCAAGCTTCAAGTTTCACCCTTGCTCGGCCATCGTGACGTGTCAGTCCCTCGGACTCCCTCCTGGCTCGCGCTTACCCCGATTCTGACCCCAAAATGCACGATAAGAGCTCTCCTCCCCAGCCGCGATCTCAGCGTTCCAGTGCTTGAGCTTTTTCGACCTTTGACCTTCGTAACCGCCTGGGACCGTCCCTGTAACTATGCGCTACCTTCAACTCACTCTGCTCTCTGTCCTCGCCACCGTGCCCCTCGCCGTCCTCGCGACGCCTCTAGCACCACCCTGGAATGACATGCTTGTGAAGCACGCCTGGAATACCGTCCCAGCCGACTGGGAGAGCCTTGGTCCCCCTCCCGCTGGCACTGTGATTAACCTCCATGTCGCACTCAAGCCTCGTAATGAGAATGCCTTGATTGACGCATTATACGAGGTCAGCACGCCAAGTCATCCAAAGTAAGCATTCTCCAACACTCATCCACGCACGGTGTACTTATGTGTGTCGCTGGTCCTTGCAGATACGGCACGCACTTATCCAAGGAGGAGGTCGCTAGGCTTGTCGCGCCGCACCAATACACGCTCGAGCTCATCCGCTCCTGGTTTGCACACCATGGTGTGCCGTCCTCCTCCATCTCAACGTCACACGGCGGCGGCTGGCTGACTCTCGTCGGCGTGCCCGTTTCACAAGCAAACGAAATGCTCGGTGCATCGTACCAGCTCTATCGGCCTGCCGGGACAAATGACAGCACGATTCTTCGCACGGTCGGGTATTCGCTCCCCGTAGTACTGCACACACACGTGCAAACTGTCGCTCCGACGACCTACTTCGGCCCTATGCGCACTCCCCCGCAGACACCGCCCGTCAGAGCAAAAGCGGTGCTAGCGGATGTGGGATCGAGAGAGCCCGTGACGGCGATGTCGAGCCGCAATGAGCCCGAGGACGTTACGCCGGAAGTCCTGCGGTGGTTGTACAAGACGTTCGCCTATGTTCCCGCTGCGACGGACAGGAACGTGCTCGGGATTGCGGGATACAACGGTGAGTATCCGAGCCCGCGAGATCTGGGGTGGTTCATGAGCGGATTTCGCGACGACGCGAAAGACCCGGCCTTCACCGTCGAGAAGGTCAACGGTGGCGGGTATGACCCAAGCCAACCTGGTATCGAAGCGAACCTCGATATGCAATATACACAGGCCATAGCATACCCGACCCCGCACGTCTACTACAGCACCGGTGGCATGATGCATTGGACGCCCCCCAGCAACGAGCCAGCCTCGGACGACCTGTTACTTACGTGGCTTAACTACGTGCTGGACAAGGAGTACATCCCGCAGACAATAAGCACTTCTAATGGCGTCGACGAGACGAGGCTCCCTCTGGAATATGCAACGGCTGTGTGCACCCTATTTGCACACCTCGGTGCACGTGGCACTAGCATTCTCTACGGGAGTGGTGACTACGGTGTCGGCAGAGGGGACTGCAAGACCAAAGACGGCTCCGGGAGAGTCAAATTCATCCCTACGTTCCCTGCATCCTGTATGTGCGACGTTTATCTTTGTTTGCGAGCTGTACGCAAACGCGGGCACAAATTACTGACCACGTCGCTACGGCCTCACAGGTCCCTGGGTTACTAGCGTCGGCGGCACGACGAGAATACTCCCCGAGGTAGCGGCGAGCCTCTCTGGAGGCGGATTTTCCAACTACTTTCGGCGCCCTGACTACCAAAACGACGATGTGAACGCCTTCCTCCGGCGTCTTGGCAGGAAGTATGACGGCATGTACACGTGCGTTTATTGCCTGATCTGTCCCGACCTATTCTTACTTTGATCTGTGCAGCCCTGGCGGCCGCGGAATTCCTGACATATCAGCGCAGGCGGTTGGGTACATGATCGTCGTCAACACCGATGTCTTTCCCGTGAGCGGCACAAGCTGCTCGACACCAGTGCGTCTTACGACACCGGGCCTCGCCCCCACCCCACTCTGCGTCGCCTGTCCCCGAACATCCAGCTGACCGCCCGTATGCAGACCGCGGCAGGCATAATCTCGCTGCTCAATGACTTCTTGATTTCGGAAGGCAAGAATCCTCTTGGCTTCCTCAACCCCTGGTTGTATGGCGGTGGCCTTAGGGGCCTCAATGACATCAGATCTGGCTCTAACCCGGGCTGCAATACTGATGGATTCACCGCGATCGCTGGATGGGATCCTGTTCGTCCTGCGAGACTATGAATCTTTACTTTCGACGTTGGGCTGACTTTGGGGTTCCATAGGTGACGGGTCTTGGGACGCCAGACTTTTTCGAACTGCAACACATACTTTTTAATGAACGGATAGGCAATCCAGAACAAGCCTGAATGGAATCAAACCAAAATTATCGGAACCACTAAAAAGTCTAAAAAAAAAAACATGAAAGTATTCTACGGAAACTACATTCGCGGCACAAACCAATTTGAGATGTCAAGGAAACAGACGAGTGTATTCATCGACGCGCTCACAAACAGAACGAATATTCATTTCAACATCTCGATTTAACTTTCCGGGATGAGAAACGGGGCCTTCCAAGATCCGAAAGGGACCTGGATGGCGTGGGAGATAGCTCACGACCCCGTCAAGTCGTAACGAAATTGTATTCTCATCTCCGCGTGGCTGATTGCGCTTTGACCTGAGCGTCCCTGTCTCTCCTCTCCCCTGGGCACGACACCCTCCGGAATTCGCTACTCCCATTTCGGGAGTGGGGTAGAACTAGGTTGAAAGGGCAGCAGACTTCAGAAGGCGGATCAATCTTAATTGGATGTATTTAGTGAAGTCTTACATGGGGTTCTGCCAGTGTGCTCCGAAATGTTCGCAATGGATTCCGAAGGACCCTCTGGGGTAGTAAGGCCTTGCCATGCCTCCCAAAAGCAACAAACTAAACTGCTTAAACTCATTGTAAAGATGTAGGGGGAAATGCCATTCACACATTACCGACGCGGACGGCATCATCAGCCATAAATACGGGTCGTACTCGTCACCGCACTCGGTCGCCGCCACTATGACCACTCCACACCAGCTCGATACATACACAACGATGTATACGGACTGGAGTATATCGGTTGCACCAACCACAAGACTCCAGGAAAAGTACGCGCTCGCGCCAACTGACCGGGGATAGACCCCGGAATCGGCGTCCTCGCCGAGAACTTGAAGTTCGCCGCTCCCACTCCGACGCCAAAAATCTAGATACAGTACAATAGAGAGTGGAAGTCGCGTACCACTAACACGCTCTGCAGTGGATGGCTCGCCTAGTCGGCCATCCCTCCTTCACAACACGTGCAGGAAATATAATATCTTACTACCGGCTCGACGTTCTACTTGCCCGTTGAGGTCGAAGGCCATGGTTTGCTCTTTTCATGCGGGATGTGTCGTCTGCACTCTGGGCTATGAATCATCAACTGATCTATGTAAGCCGCGCATGGGAACACGGCACAAGGGGGTGGAGGTGGCGCAATTCCAGATGAGAGTGTCTGGGCCCGGCTTTAAGAGGATTATGGTATGTTCTAACTCTGACTGCAAGCGTAGACACAGAAAATATGGATCCCAAAAAAAAAAAAAAAGCGTAGACACAGAAGGTACCACTCAGTAACCCCTATCGAGACACAGTCGAGAGTCACGTTCAGCTTTGCAGCGGTCAAAGAAAAGCCGTACGATAAGACTCTCGCTTCAGGAAAACTGGGCAGACAGAGGCCATCGCACCACCGGCGTCGAATGACGTGGCTCTGCCTCTGCCCGAAAAGTAGCCCCGAAGTCACCAAAGAAGCGGTTTGCGTTGCGACAAGAAACGTGTTTGTGAGGAGGGTTTGACAAGCGTTGATGCGTGCATGCTTCGCGGGCCGCCGGGCGTCGCCGCCGAAAGCAGCCGAATTGGGACTACACAATTAAAAGCGATGAGTCCCTCGCTAGGCCTAACCGAAGCTCGATCTAGGTGGACGTGCCGAATTACAGTAGTATGATTATGTTCCTCATCTTGCCGCTGGAGTCCCTTACGGACAAAGCGCTTCGGATATGTTGGCTTACCGCCTGAGCACTGCCTACGTTCCCTCTCCGCTTCTATATGCAGAAGAACCTTAACAGACAGCGGTCGTGACCTTCAGGACCTACATCCTTGACAAGCAAATAAGATCACGTCTTTAGTAATGCTAATACCAATGCTGTTGTTGTCCGCTTCAAAATTTACGAACCAGTACCCGCCGCTTGCCAGTGAGCTCAAGGCCGACATGAAGCCTGTTGCTTACCAATAGCTTACCAATTCGCCTTGAACGTATTTGTGCAAGAATGCCTTCACGAGTCACGCGGGTTCATATAAATTTGAATTCCAACCACTGGTCAACCACCACACCCCTTTTCTCTTGACGACCACCACCATGGCGTACTGCGACCGGTGTATGCGATCCTTTCCACACAACCGTGCGCTTGAGCAGCATAAGGACGCTTCTAGTTCCCACTGGGCCTGCTACGACTGCGGCCTTGACTTTGAGAGCTACGACGCACGAAGGGAGCACTGCATACAGAGCCCAAATCACCACTACTGCAGGGAGTGTGATAAGCATTTCAACTCCAAGGTGTCAAGGATGCAACATATGGATTACCAACATTGGTATTGCGGTGTGCACGATCGGGTCAGTACTCACTACCACCAGATGTCTGCTAAGGCTGATTGATTTGGCGTCTTGTAACGTGCAGGCCTTCAAGTCTGAATATGGCCTCCAGGAACACTACAGACAGAGCTCGGATCACTACTTTTGCGTTCCATGCCGTGAGGTCAGTTGCGTCTTCACCCCTTTCACTGCGCGACACTGAGAAATTAAGTTCAGCTATTCGACAACTATTCGGAACTCGAGAGACATGACCACGACGTGCACGACTATTGCACCGAGTGCGGCCGGGATTTCCAGAATCAGAACAACCTCCAGCAGCACCTGAACTCCAAGCAACACCGGCCGAGCACTGTTGCGTGCCCTGGCCGCGGCTGCAATAGGTTGTTTATCTCTCCCGCAGCGCTCACGCTCCACTTTGAGTCGGGCACCTGCCCGTCCGGGATGACGCGCTCGGAGCTCGACCGCCTCGTCGTGCGGGCGGATCGAAACAACTATATTACGAACCCTGCGAGGCTAATTTGTGGACCGCTGGGAGGGTACGAGGCTCCGATGAGCACGTCGTCGTGGGCCACGGAGCGCTCGTGGAATGGGAGGGCGTACGAGTGCTTCCTGTGCCAGTCTATGTTCAATACGCTCGACAGCCTCAATCGACACCTGAAAAGCCCGGCTCACGGCCAGAAGATATACAGGTGTCCAAAGCTGGACTGCCGCATCGAGTTCGTCACACTTAGCGCGCTGTGCCAGCATGTCGAGAGAGGGACTTGTGGCGTAGGGGGGTTCAGTCAGGTGCGCAATGCGATGGACAGTTTGACGAGAGGCTTCAACACGATAGCCTTTTAAGCCCTAAAGGTATGATCGGCGCATGGCAATGGAAAGATGGAAAAAATGGGTGGACTGACTGGCTGTTTGGTTATGATTGATCACGAATGCGCTCTTTAACACTCTTTAGTAACCTAGACCACCGAATCTTGATTTTTTCCTCGTGTTCTTTGGATTCATTGTATAACAAAAAATATACGTACCGTAAGCTGGTCCGGTTCGCGCCCGAGTTTGCGCCGTGCGTCGAGATAGACTACCCATGGTTTGTGTTCCTGACTGCAGCACTCGCGGGCGGCCTTAGTGACTCCAGTGTAGTGTTGCCGCAAGCCAATGCAGGCCATTTGGTAACTTGGTTTCAACTTGCACCGCCAAGCTGACACCGGTGTAACTTGCAAGTTCGGGGCTTCTGGGCCGCTGTTTCCGCAGATGGAACCAATGCAAACAATGCAAATTTTGACTTCTCACGGTAAAACTTCTCACGGTAAACATGACAATCATTATCACGTGAATGTGTAGTTATCAGACAGGCAGGATATTTAATATGTCCCGACGACTTGTCAATGCAAGTCGCACCGTAAGGTCCATAATTTCCAAGTCAAGTTCAAGTCACACCGGTGTCAATTTGAACTTGCGGCAATAGTACTCCAGTGAGACACGTCCCCAACTGCGGCAGCCTATAGGAAGATACGCCCCGCTGTACCGGACCCACTGGGGCGTAATCATAGTCTCTCACACGGCGCAGCGACAAGGGAAGGAACATATCATACATTCATTCGGTTTTCTCCAAGCCCAGATTTTATCGAGTCATCGTTACGTTTAATAGACTAATGACGGCATCAACGGGCGCCTTCGCTGGGCGGAGATGAGGCGGGAAAAATTCGCTCGCCAGCATGCCATGCCGAGCCCACGCGTCAATCATAGGTATGCCGCACACGACGACCCACAACATCGTCCATAACCAACCAAAAAATCCCCCTACGCGCTTGTCCGTCACCTGTTTGAATGTGACCTCCATGGCGACACCAACGCCCATTAGGAGGAAGAACAACCCGGCGGTACCGAACTCGGTCCCGCTCCCGAGCCCCCACACGCCAACGTAGTGCATAACTGCAGATACAGCGAATGCCCCAACAAGCGCGCCGGAACGTCCTAAGAGCGCGCCGCCGGGACGTGCACCAAAGGTGACGAAGAGGTGGCGGAATAGCTGGTGCCAGCGGGAGCTCCAGAACTCGTGGAGAGAGGTTGAGAGCCACGGGCGGTGCGAAAGGGGCGGCCAGTGTGAGGCGGGTTGGCGGCAGACGACTCGCCCGATCAATGCCGACATATAATATAGAGTGTCGGCCAGTAAGTACGTCCATACACCGCCACAGATACTGGCGAAAGCCGCCGACGCGATGCGGGGGAGAAGGCCGAGGTTCGGGTCGAAGATAGATCCACCGTTGGGACTGCTGCTGACAGCGGGGGAAACAAGCTGTATGAGATACCGTGAGGCGTCGAACATGATGACTCTGAAAAGAAACGAGGCGAAAAGGGAGGGGAGGGAAGGGGGCGCAGTCGTCCATTGGGGGATTGGCTGTGATGACCACGACCATCCAATTCCTCGTAGATTGAAAAAAAGATCGAGTCCGTCAAGGAGGACGCTTGAAACGGACAAAGGTTTTTTCGATACTTTAGGGGCATCTTGATCCATTATGAGATCGTACTTCCTAATTGGCTCCTTTATAATGAATGTCCATTCGAACGACCTCAGTCCCATGCAAAGCATTCCCATCTACGCCTATATTTCAGTAAATGTGTTCACAAGAATGCGACGGCGAAGAACAATCGCACCACGAACGGGAAGTTCCAGAGTCTGACACTGTCGGAATTCTGGAGTCCGAGAGATTGTGCGAACCACGCCGAGAAGTCTACGTTCGTGGCACACCACCAGGCTTGCCATAAAAAGACGGGCTGTAGCAAAAGCTTAAAGGGAAAGGTGTTTGGGAGGATGGCAAGCACCCCCAGTGCATAGTAGGTCAGGCATAGGGGAATGACGGCAGTAATCGCCGACGGGTAACGAAGAGAGGGGTCGGGAAAGACATCATCCATTTCGGGTAATGGTGGGGCAACAAGACGCTGGGAGACGGGGAGAACCCAACGACGTTACTTATACTACACCCAAGTACTGCAGGCCCCAGTTTGTCGGCCCTGGAGCGAATTCGGGACCCATCCAACCAAGCATCCAGCGGTAGACGCGGACGCGAGAAACATCCATAGAAGCAAATGTAGGTCACCGCCAGTGCTACGGTTCCACGGTTATCAAAGATGCATGGGCGACATGTAACTCGGGCGACGAGTGCCAGTGGGCGACGAGCACAGACTCGGAGCTTACGACAGTGTGTGCCGTTATCGGCATTTCCCGAGCCTGAGTCGGGTATTATGCCATCTTGAGCATCGTCGACCCTGCATCATGCCATCACAGCATTGCAACATAAGTACTGTAATAGTACAGTACCATACGACAGCCTGTTTCTCATTCACAGCGGTGTTCAAGCATGTACATCACGCTATCCCCCATCGTCTCAAGCTAGTATGGAACAGGCCGGCGCTTCTGGCAGGTATCCCAGTAATAAACATGGATTCAAAAAACAGGGCCGGCGCGAGATCACTGGCGTGCACAGCAAAGTCGAAGGTTCGGCCGCATCATCCCCTACGACAAACTCCTATTCCCACAAGACGAACGCCCTTCGCTTCCTGAAATTTAATTTCTACAGGAAACACGTGCACTTTCCAGGCCCGAAACCTGTCCAGACACTTACGTGCCACTCGAACCTGACTGAGGACGACACGCGACCTATCACGAAATTCTAGGTGTCTGACGCCAGGTGACAACTACTCCGCATTGTTGCTATTGTTGTTGATGAATAGACACAACCGATTAGGAAGCCTGATGGACACGAGCTTGACAGGCCTTTTAATATTACTACAGTACTTAGTCCACGCTTCTCAAATGTAGTCCCAGCTATGACTGGTTAGACTCTGTAGTAGTAGTACCCATGGTACGCATCCCGCGATAAACTTGAAAACGGTTCAAAAAAGTTGAAGATTCTATAACTTATAAATATTCTGCATACCGTACCGTGCCCAGATCCGGCCACAGTAGGCAAGAGTGACTCATATTAACTTCAAACAATCGCGCTCCTCACGCACTCCTACTCGAACGGGTATTGAACATCGATTTCGCCCCCGTCGTTAAATTCCCGCATTCTAGTACGAACCTGAAGAATTAAAAACCAAATTAAAAAACATCATGAAAACCTTCCAGTGCGCGCTTGATGTTCGCATCCACCTTGTGAGCACGCTATGACAGATTCGCTAAGATGGGGCCGATGGATGTAAGATAAGTTCAAAAGTCGACCTAACCATAAACGCATCCGAGGAAGCCTTTACATGGAAACCAGAACCACGTATGGAAAGTACCGACCGCTTCTGCGTACTACTCAGGGCTGCCTGCCCGTGTGACTATAGGGAAGGGAGAAACACTGGCAGAGCCCTGAACACTGGCAGGGCCGACTAAATGTTTCGGATGTCTGCACTGGCTGGTGTCTCAAACGAGACTGATGGACGAAATTGATGGACTGGTCTGTGAGCGCTCCAACCATCGCACTGACTTTTGTATCACGAAAAGGGGGGGGGGATGGCTCATCGAAGAAGCGCAAGCCTCGCAACGTGCACTGGCAGTGCCAGACAACTCGAAACCAATGCAATGGAGTGACAATTTCGTCCACACCAACGACTATCCACAGGCTGACACCCGAACGACAGATAAATTAAATGGTATGTATGTCACTCCCAAGTCGCAGGATCTCCTGGCAGGATCACCGCGTAATACCATGAGTTACGGGGTACTAGTCACCACCTGCGTCAAGACATGAATTGAAGGTACTGTAGGCGTGGTCACATTGTAGTACAATACTATCGTTGTGACAAAATGCGCTCGAGTGAAATCAAACTTACTGTAAATTGAGTTTGGAAGGAGCTAACTTCAAAATGTACACGGAAAATGCACAATAGCTGGCCTGGACAGCGCAAGAAAAGGTTAAACCGTGGTCTTTGTGAGTCGCAGCTTCACTTCTACAAGGGAAGGGCTCTGTGCGGCGCCGGGTGAGGGGAGCGCGAGGAGAGCGCGGCGCGCACAGGGGGGTCAGACGACACCGAACGGAAGCTGGTTCTGGGTATATTCGAATACGCGGCTAAGATGATATCTCCAGGCGTGGTAATTAATTATGAGAGTATGAGGCCTATTCTCGGGCGATGTGCAATGGAGAGCAGCACAGAGAGCGGGCGAAAGCGCGAAGCGCTTCTCGATGGAGAAGAAGAATCTCTGTCTTGGACCCTCCCGGAGCGACCAGGTGAGCGTCGACGGCTACAGCGACCCTCATCCCGATCCCATTATAAAGGGTGTGGGTGGGTTGAAAGAAAGGAGCCCGGTTCTTTGGACAGATTGGAAGGGTGGGCGGGCACTGGCAGGTGGCGACACGCAAAAAGGATGGCCCGGGGCACGTGTCGCAAGACGTGTCGCCTCGCCCGCTCACTCAAAGACAATGTTCTAAGGCACCGCTCGTGCCTCGCTCCGCCTCAGACCGGCCAAAAGCCCGCAAGGCGCGCGGAGTGGCATTCCATTTATTTTGTATGACTTGTAAATCCAAGCATCAGCAAAATTTTAAAAGTGTGTTTAAGTTATTTGTCCGAAATAGAAGAGAAATCTGAAAGAAATTTGAGAGAAAGGCTCATGGTGGAAATCACACCGGACACGGGTGGTCGAATGAAGTCAAGCGCTACATTGGAATCTGTACCCTCACAGCGCATGGGAATCGATCGTGCAAGTCGCAGCGTAGCCTTGAGCGTAGCCCCTACCCTTGCTTGTTGGCTTTCACACGATTGGTCAGTCTACCGCAGTGGGAGTCCTGTGGGTCAGCTGAGCTAGCAATATATTGCAGACTCAAAATATATTGAAGCCCGGCGGTTGCTGATCGTAGAGATCTAGTGCTCCTCATGAGTCGCTCCCAAGGTCGCTCTATACTGTTTATTCAATGCCGCGGGGAAAGTCGCGGAGAATGTACCAGCTGAGAGTAAACTGGGGCCGCTTACCAATCGCTTACTCATCCACTGTCGGTACAAAATCCTTGACGACAAAACCTCCGCGAGGTTTGGTCCCCTTGAGCTTTCAAGCTTTCAAGTTGCACTTGAGTCCCATCATGTGGCAGGCCATCACTTACGTCGGAAGGTCAATGGGGTTCCAAACGTATGTCAAGACCTATTCATATGAGCGACTCGCATGCGCTTTGGTCATGCGGATTTACACAAATTTTTACCTTCGTCCAACTGCCACACAGGCTCCCACAACCTCAAGAGGCTCCTCCGACTGCCACACTCACGACATACTGCGACCGGTGTGAACGATGGTTTCCTCACGACCGTGCCCTCGAGCAGCATAAGGAGGATTCCAACTCTCATTGGATCTGCGATGACTGCAACCTTGACCTTGAGAACAATGACGCACTGAGACAGCACTTCATACAGAGTCGGAATCACTACTACTGCAAGGAGTGCAACCATTTCGGTTTCGAGGAGTCAAGGAGGCAACATATGGACGACAGACACTGGTATTGCACGGTGCACGATTTGGTCAGTACTTATTATCACCAGATATCTTGCCGAGACCTATTTGTTGTCTCGTACATCTAGATCTTCAAGTCAGTGGCTGGTCTCCATTCGCACTATAAAGAGAACTCAGATCACCACTACTGCTTCGAGTGCGAAGAGGACTTCCATAATGAAGATGAGTTGTGGGATCACTTAGTTGAGGATCACAACGCTTGCGGGGACTGCCACGAAGTCAGTTGCGTCTTCACCCCTCCTACTGCGTGGCACTGATAAATAAAGTTCAGCTATTCAATAGCTATTCGGAGCTTCAGAGGCACGATCACGAGGTGCACATGTACTGCGCCGAGTGTGACAGGGGTTTCCAGAGCGAAAGCAACCTACGACACCACCTGAACTCCAAGTTGCACCGGCCGAGCACCGTATTGTGCCCCGGCACCAAATGTAACAGGTCGTTTGTCTCGCCTGCAGCGCTCACGCACCACTTTGAGTCGGGCGCCTGCCGATCGGGGATGACGCGCGGGGAGCTCAACCGCCTCGTCGTGCGGGTGGACAGGAACAACTACATCACGAACCCCGCACGGTTGATCGGTGGGCCTACAGGCGGATACGAGCCGCCGATGACCACTTCGACGTGGGCGACGGAACTTTCGTGGAATGGGACGAAATACGAGTGCTTCCTGTGCTACTCCACGTTCAAGACACTCGGCCGCCTCGACCAACACCTGCAAAGCCCGACTCACGACCAGAAGATATATAAGTGCCCCAAACCGGACTGCGGTGTCGAGTTCGTCGCGCTCAGCGCGCTATGTCAGCATGCTGAAGGAGGGTCGTGTGGCGTGAGGATGTTCAGACAGGTCCAAAATGCGATGGAGAGCTTGACGAGGGGTTCCAACGCAATAGCCATTTAGGACCTAATACATGATGCTGAAAGGTAGAGCAGCCTGGCCGTTGGGTCCTCAAGGGATTGTCTCGTCGAGAAATTTTGAGAAGAGATTTGAAAGACTGCCAGAAGCTTCTGGCGCGGAAACCGCCCAGGATGGTTGAAGGAATGGCCCGCCCATGCTCTGGTACAGTATGTAAATACTGTACTGTAAAACATAGAGGGACGAAGAAAAGCGGAGTTGGAATCTGAGTGGGGGAGGCACGGTGAAAGCGGACCGGGTCGTGAGAACCGCAACTGGTTGGGCGGAGTTTCAATGGAGGGCGTGACTGTCCGCCGACATCGACATCGTCGTCCAGGGCCGCCGGTCTGGTATACAGTATCCAGTACATTTGCTGATGGCCCCCGTCACGCCATGCACGACTGTCAGTACACTCAACCATGAGGTACTCATCAATATCTTTGATTGGTACCGACTCTACAATACCACCGACGAGGATCAAACCTGGAATGAACGCTGGTGGTACAAGCCCATCCACGTTTGCCGAAAGTGGCGCTATCTTATCCTTTCATCGCCAACCCACTTGGATCTACATCTCGTTTGCACGCATGGTATCCCTGTCAAAGTCATGCTCTCACATTCGCCACCCCTACCTCTTATAATCAACTACCCTGGAATTACATGTGAAACATCTGTCGCGGATGAGGAGAGCGCTCTTTTTGCGCTCCAGCAGCGTGACCGCGTGCATCGTATTCACGTCGTTGCATCGCCTGTGATTTTGCACAGCATATTCAAAGCCATAGACAACGAGTTGCCAATACTGGAGACGCTTTCCCTCCACTCATCGACAAAAAGTCGGACAGGCTTGGCGCTTCCAGAGAAGTTGCGAGCACCGCTTCTGCGCGACCTCACGTTATCCAACATCGCTATTCCAGTCCAATCTCCGCTACTCAGACAAGCCGAGGACCTCGTCACGCTCAGACTTTGGAACGTCCCGGCCTCCCCCGAGTTCCACCCAGCTCACCTAGTTGCACAACTCTCCGGCATGTCCCGTCTTGAAATCTTGAAGATACATTTTTACGCAGCCATTCCCAACCGCGAGGTCGAGAGGAGACTCAGGAGTGCCCCACAGCCGGCACCAGTCACTCTTCCCAGCCTCAAAGTACTTGCCTTCCGGGGTGGCAGTGCCTATTTGGAGGGGATCCTGGCTCGGCTCAGCGCGCCGCTCCTCTCAACGCTCAACGTTGAATTCTTCAATCAACTCGCGTTCCACCTCCGAGTCAATCACCTGGTGCAGTTTGCCCGCACAATCGGCGAGTTCACGTTCCGCTCCGCAGAGATGCGCTTCGAGAAAGAGTTTGTCTCCGTGATCGTGGACCCGCATCTCGAACGCGACGGCCCGCATCCGTTTATTATGCAAGTGAAGTGCCAGCAGCTCGACTGGCAGGCTGCCTGCGCCGCGCAGATCTGCGACGCGCTCGAGCCACTACTCAGAGGAGTGGACAGCCTCACCTTTGGATTTCACAGGGACAGCCCCGCGTTGTGGCTGGACGAGGTAGACCACGCACTGTGGCACGGACTCCTCCGGACATTCGACGGAGTGAAGAACCTTCAGCTCACCGGGGGGGTTGTAAGGGACCTCTTTCGTCATCTGCAGCGCGGTGAGGGGGAGCTCCCCTCGGTGCTACTCCTGGGGCTGCGGGAGCCAGTGCCTAGCGCGTTTCAAACGTAGGTCGAAACCTCATTCACTTAAATGAACAAAACGACTCGTTCTTACCCTCGTCCGGTTCCACACAGCCTCCCTCTTCCGCCTCCCATTATCACGGCATACTGTGACCGGTGTGATCAGTGGTTTCCGCACGATCGCGCCCTCGAACAGCATAAGGAGGATTCCGATTCTCATTGGGCCTGCGACGACTGCGACCTCGACTTTGGGAGCCATGACGCACTGAGGCAACACTACTCACAGAGCCAAAATCACAACTACTGCAAGGAGTGCGATCGGCATTTCAAATTCGACGAGTCAAGGAGGCAACATATGGACGACAAGCACTGGTATTGCAGGGAGCACGATCAGGTCAGTGCTCCTTACTATCACTAGATATCTTGTCGAGACTTATTTGGCATCTCGTAATGTCTAGGTTTTCAAGTCAGAGCCTGGTCTACATTCGCACTATAAAGATAAATCAGATCACCACTACTGCTTCGAGTGCGAAGGGGACTTCCATGATGAAGATGAGTTGTGGGGTCACTTAGTTGAATATCACAACGCTTGCGGGGACTGCCACGAGTACCTATGGAGCCCAAATCACCACTACTGCATGGAGTGCGACCGGTATTTCAAATCCGACGAGTCAAGGAGGCAACATATGAGCGACAGGCACTGGCATTGCAGGAAGCACGATCGGGTCAGTGAACCTCACTGTCACTATATATCTTGTCGTGACTTATTTGGCGTCTCATAACATCTAGGTCTTTCAGTCAGAGCTTGGTCTCCGTTCGCACTATAAAGAGAGCTCAGATCACCACTACTGCTCCGAGTGCGAAGGGGACTTCTATGATGAAGATGAATTGTGGGATCATTTAGTTGAGGGACCACAACGCTTGCAGGGACTGTCATGAAGTCAGTTGCTTCTTCACTCTACTACTGTGCGTCACTGATAAATAAAGTTCAGGTATTCAACAGCCATTTGGAAACTCCAGAGGCACGATCACGGCGTGCACATCTACTGCACCGAGTGTGACAGGAGTTTCCAGAGCGAAAGCAACCTCTGGCACCACCTGAACTCCAAGTTGCACCAGCCGAGTGTAGTGTGCCCCGGTCGCAATTGCAACAGGACATTTGTCTCTATTACAGCGCTCACGCAGCACTTTGAATCTGGCGCCTGCCGATCAGGCGTGACGCGCGAGCTGTTCAACCGCCTCATCGCGCGGGCGGACAGGAACAATCACATCACGAACCCACGCGGTTGGTCGGTGGGCCGCCATGCAATGACGAGCCGCCGATGAGCGCTTTGGCGTGAGATGGAGTACTCTTGTGCCGTTCTACATCCAAGACAATCGACCGCCTCGTTCAATACCTGAAAAACCTGACTCATGACTAGAAATACAGGTGCCCTAGACTAGACCGCCGCGTCGAGTTCTTTGTACCCAGCGCGCTATGTCAGCACGTTGAGGGAGGTTCTGTAGCGTGAGGATGGTCAGACAGGTTCAAAATGCGATAGAGAGCCTGACGAGGGATTTCAATGCGATATCCATTTAGGACCTAGTTGTATCAATACATAACGCTGGAATATGGAAAGGTGCGGGCTGCTCGGCTATTGGGTGATTCCGCCTGAGCTGTAAACATGGGCTCTAGATCTAGTAGTCACCTCCGTACATATCCCTACCTGCTTAGGCTAAAAAGTTTTCGCGCCCTTGTTCTTGAACTGACTGTGAAACGAATTCAGAAACACTCCACTTTGCTGGAGTTGTTGTATGCTAGTCCGACTCCAAATTCGCAGCGACGTCGAGAGGAATCCTATACGAGTTCAGTTGGTGACCATCGGGATGGCCCAGTGTCTTAGGGGTAACCGATTGTTCTGGTATTTCCCTATCGCAATTCGGGGTATGAACGTTATGAACGACGAGGCCAAAGCTGCTTATGCGTGCGCCGTAAGGCCAGCCTTCGGGCTGAGCCTGACACGCCTCGGCCACTCGGCCTTTCTCGGTGTTCGTTTATCTATGTTCTTTTCTTTTACTTCACCTAGCTAGAGGATCCCTTTTGTACTGTATATAAACTTTTACATTGTATTGAATCAAGACATCGCTCGATTCCCCCTTTTACCTTTAACTCGGTGTGACTTTCCCGGAAGTCAGGCTCAAACGCGGGCACTCGAAGGACAAGTTCACTGACATCTCATCATCCTTTTCCCTTCCATTGGAGGTAGATCCTCTCCGCCTTCGAACTCACCCTCAGCGTCCTTACAGCGCCCCCGAACGGTTTTACTTTCTCGGTGTCGCTGAGAGTTAGCACTGTGCCATCTGCGAAAAAACAGTCTATCCCTTTCGCTTCGTCATGGTACGGAACCGAATCATGACCGGATGACCCGTGAGGAAGGCGTAACCTCCTAAGAGAGACTATTGGGAGAGCGTAATCCGTGTTATCCCCGGCGGGACTCGGAGCCGCGATGCGACTTAGAGCATGGCTTGATGCGTTCACCCTCGCCTCCCCTTCGCCGCAGTTCGCAGATATCATGGGTAAGCGAGAAATCAACTGTCAGAGCATCATTAGCTCGATCGACGACTCGGAAGCGGGCCCGGAAACTGCCTGCGACAGTTGAAGGAACGGACGGCCCGTGACCGATCCGAGGTTGGAATGCCCCTCCCAATCTCATCTCGGGCCCAGCTCGCTTGAAGCTATCTTGGGTTTCCCATCTTACCCATATCGCATGTTTCCCTCATTCATGTCCGTCAAGCGCCTCCATTGCGTCTTGATCTCACTGGCACCACTGTGCATTTAAGAGTCGATGGACTTTGTACTTTGGTGCTCTCTTTCTCGAGCTCTTTCTCTCTTCTGGTGTATTTTATTTCTCTCTGGAGTGCCTTACATGACATCTTGTTATAATAGAAAGAACTTGTTCCTACTTCCGGTCTCTGAGCCTTACTACGGCTTAGAGTCCAGCATTTGGGTTCGGGGTGATCGCGAACCACCTAAAGAACACATTCTCGGGATCGTACTGCGCTTTCAGGCGCTGCAGACGAGCGTAATTGGGACCGAACAGCGCACGCGAGTTCGAATCGTCGAGCGAGCGAGCGGGCCCCGCGGTATCAGGGGCTATGCTCTCTGCCTGGGTCTCAGAATCTATGGGGAAACGATTCGTTCAGATTCTACCCCGTCGTCGTATGGGGACGCTCACTGAGATTCCCGTATCCGGAGTTGACATCCGTACCAGACACCTGGGCTTCAGCCTTGGCGACGATGTCTACGAGTTCGGCCGCGGCACGCTTCGCAGCTTGCGCTACTTTCGGCGTGTTGTTGGGCCATTTGATTATGCAGCCTGTCATGTTGCGATGGGAGCGGAGATGCGCGGTGGCGTCGTCGCGCCAGGTGAGCACTGTGCGTTGTGGTGTATACTCAACATGTAAGCGTGGTCAATCTCGTTTCCAGGCGCCGCATTCAGTTCGATCAGCTTCTCGAGTACGGCGTTGACGACATCGAATCTGGGGTTAGACTGCAAAGCGCTCTTCATGTAATAATTGCCTCCGTGAGGAAAGCCACCGTTCTGCCCCGGTAGCGTCAGTGCGTGCGCTCAAACAGAGACTAGAGACAAACCGTCAAGGAGTTGAGTTTTTCAAAGGGAATCTCTTTGGCATCATCGAACACGGGCTCTAGTCACCAAGGCGCAAGTTAATTCGGTGGGAGCGCCACTCAATTAGTATCAACTTACTCAAATCAAAGAATTCCCTGAAATTCTCACGTCCGTCCTTCTCGGACCCATTGTAGAACAGAAGCAATGCGATGCACTCCTGCAGACGGTCGTCATGATGGACTACACAGTACCAAAGGTGTTATCACTGACCTTCCCAGATAACGGGTCTCTGGACAAAATCATGGTTAGCCCTTCGTGATTTTTAACACATTTCCACCATCGGGCCAGTACCGCCATAAGCTCTCTCAGAACGTCTGTTGAATAAACGACCATCCCAGCAAAGACGGTGGGACGCTGCGGATGCAATCGAAGAACAAACTCGGTGCAGATGCCAAAGTTGGAACCGCCGCCACGTATGCCCCAGAACAGATCGGGGTTGTCGGTATCGCTGAGAGTCAGCGTCGTTCCATTCGCCGTGACGATAGTCGCCTGTGTCACCCTCTCAGAAAGTGGGCATGTGGAGTTGCAGAAAGATAGTATACCTGGAGGAGATTGTCGATGACGAGGCCGTGTTGGCCTGTGAGGTAGCCATGACCCCCTCCGAGAAGAAGCCTTTGCGTGACATCAGATTAAAATAGATATCGTCAGGAACTGCAAAGGAAAAAGTACCCTGAAACTCCTGTCTAGACATCGGACGACGGAAGGAAGTCAGTGGGCCCTGGGTGGAGTAGACCGAAAAACGGAAGGACGCTGCGTACATGATTGACAGCCCCGCCTACGGTAGCCAACTCGTGCTTAATGGACTCCTTCTCAACAGTCTCCCAGAGCGATCCCCCTCCAACGCGCACGGTGCGCATTTCGGGATCGACGACGGCATAGTTGAAATAGCGGGACAGATCGACGATGAGCCCATCTTCGGCGGAGGAAGAACCAGAGGGGCTATGCCCCCCGCACCGAATCGCAACTTGCAGATTATTGTCGCGCGCGTACTTCAGGGAAAGAGAAACGTCTGCCGTGTCTTTTACGAACGCCACGATTCGAGCAGGCCTCTCGGTATTGGCTGCCCACCGAGCTATCGCTTCTTTGTAGTTCGCGTCCCCGGGGGTCACAATGTCGCCCTTGAATGACTGCCTCAGGCTAGAGATGTCGGACATTCTGGACAGAGTGACGATAGTGATAAAACGCAGCGGGCTGGCACACCAAGTTAAATGACTGGGGTGCCAGGAGCGCATAAAGCGTTCTTAAATACAGCCGAAATTGTTATAATGCATAATGAGTTAGAGCTGTTTTCGAGTCATCAAGGAGCCCATCAATAGACAATTTAGAGAAATGAAAGTGCGGGCACCCGCACTGCGTTAGAAACGATCGAAACTCCTAAACATCTCAACTAAGGTCCGAGGTGCCCGAGGAAGATCGAGGTCACTAAAGATCGGGATGCGAGACTCCTCTCACGTCTCATGCATCTCTCATGCCCGGCGACGCCGAGGCAACTCGCGCGAGGTATCATTTCAACAGAGATGGGCAGGCCCGACGACGACGCCATATTATGTATCCCGCCCTTAGTCTCAAGTTGCCGATCAGTCGGTATTAGGGGCTAAGTTCGACGCCGCACGCAATGCACACTATATTAGCTCAGAAGCATGGCTGGGGTTCTGCGCCACACACGTACACACAAGCGACCCCGGACAGGACCGGGACCGGTTACGAAGCGCAAACTGCGAACCGAACGACATCGATCGAAGGACGACCATGACTAGCAACGAAACACGCACGGCATCAGAGCTGCCTCAAGAGACGGTCGATTTCGCTCACCGCATGTTCGATGCCGCGCGCGAGGGAAATGCCGAGCTGCTCCTCGCCGCAGTGGATGCGGGCCTCCCGCCCAATCTGGCGAATCAAAAAGGTAATCACACAGGCTTTCTTTCTTGAGCGCCTGACCTGACGTGCTCTGCTGGAAAGGGAACACGTTGCTGATGCTCGCAGCGTACGCTGGCCACGCGGCTCTCGTACGCGGCTTGGTGGAGCGTGGGGCAGACCCGAATAGGCTGAACGACCGTGGGCAGGCGCCGATTGCGGGGGCGGTGTTTAAGCGCGAGGATGAGGTCGTGCGTGTGCTTATGGAGGTGGGGGCGGATCCGCGAGCGGGCGAGCCTAATGCGATTGCGAGCGCGCGAATGTTCGGCCGTACAGACCTGCTTGCGGTGATGGGTGAGCAGGACGGAGACGGCGCCGGAGCGGTGCCACAGCCATGAAAATGCGACGAGTTTCGTCTGTTACAGTTACAGCACGCACGATCCAGGGGACTGCACTTTAAAGATACAGAATGTATTGATGAAAAACCGACAGTATAGTAAACCAAAGAAGCCGCAACTGGATCGAAGGATAAGTAAGAATAACATAACGAGACTAAGGGAGAATCGGTGGTTTTTAACTAAGATAATCAAGTAGATCAAGTTAAAAAAGAACGGTAAGATTCATATAAGATAAGCGATCTAATCTTCAACGATTTTGCTGGATCGTGGCTTTACGCTGCACAGCGGATCGCCTCTTATGGGCTTCAGCACGACCACGGTTCCACGCATCTTGGTCGAGAATGTGCCCAACGATAGCGGAGCCAGATGCTCCAGAGTCTTCTGCCACTGATTTCCACGCCGTAACGAATACGGACCACGATGGCGGAAGGGAGTCGAGGAGAGTGTAGGCGAAAAAATCGTCATCCTCAAGCGCGGACGCGCCAGTGTCCAAGACGTCCTGCCACAAATTGACCATGCGCAGTACGTGGGCACGGACGTCCCCGTCGTCGGAGATCCTCGTGGAATTGAACCTGCGCAAGGCGAGCGACTTCTTGAACGTGGACTGGGGCTGGAAGTGCACTAGTAGCGCGGCCCATGCCTCTTTCACCGTGAGTGCCCGTCTGATCACCCACAGCAATTTGTCTGGGATATTGGTCATGAGCTGCAGCCGCGCGCTGGCATCGCGCATCTTCCAGCGCCCTGGCTCGGCTTCCTCTACACCAGCTTCTGGTGCGACCTCCGTACCGTCGACCAGGCCCCAGAGCCCGCGCGACTGCAGTATGAGCTCGGTCTTGGCAGACCACAACGAATAGTTGCCGTGGTCGAGCTTGGTTTCAAAGGAGATAGAGTCCAGTTGCCAGCTTTCTATGCCTCGAGCAGTCGACATTGCTCAGGGGCTTGAGAGATTCGGTGGGAGAGATGCTAATAAGTTAACACAAAATGTGCTAGATAAGAAGGGTCGTCAATGACCCGAACCCATTTAAGTGGTCTCGCGTTACTTACAAATATCCCAGTGTCAAATAGTACGAGGGAGCTCTTCGAATGCGTTCCGAGTCTTCAAGTTATCTCGAGGGCCGTGACGGTGGTAGCTTGAAATGGTGGTGGCTGAAAACCCCCTGAAATCTCAATTCCGTTGGGTGATTACATAATCACAATGGTGAAATCTCAGTAAGGCCTCGGGCCAAGCCTCGGGCACAAGTAGATCGGACAATCTGATGAAGACAAAGACAACTATAGGGTGGAATGTTCAGAGGTCCACGTACAGGTAGTAGTACAGATTATGCCACAGTGACCGAAACCATGGCGGGAGGACCGGCCCGCGGAAGCTGTGACAAGGACTCGTTTTCGAATGTCGCGTTCAACGCCCTGGTGCCACTTGAACAAGGACACGTCAGACATACCCTGCTATCCTCGTCTCTCTTGGTAAACCTTTCGTATACCCGTGCCAACTCTTTTCGTCGTTCTGACTCACTCACGCGTCTGTCATCGGGCCTGACTTTCAGACCGTGACGCCCAGGATGGAGGACTCGGACACTCGTATCACCGGCCTCATGGCAGACCACCAACCTCCACATAATGCTATGCCTCAAGGACCATCTGATGGAGACCACTTGTCCCTCTCAAATACACCCGTGCAGCCTGAAACACTCCCTGTTTCGCAGCTAGAGACAACCTCGATGCCTGACGAGTCTCTCATTCCATGTCATACCCCATCCGACTTACTCCCAGATTCGCCTCAGAACGTACCAGCACCAGATGCCTGTCAGCCTGCGGTTGTCTCTGACGTTCACATTGGGACACAACAAGCGTTTACTTCACCCTCCCCAGACTCTGCAGAGTATTCGGTGGCACACATGGACTCAGGTTCCGACGATAACACTTACAGTACCAACTCTATTCAAGAGTGCGGAGGTCCTTTCGTGGATTTGAGTACACCGAGTGTCCCATCCCCTTGCCCTCTACTCGTCCCACTCCCCGAATCAGACGTCGAGGAAGACCCCTTCTCAGAATCACTACAAGATGACGGTGTCGCTAGCACGGCGAGTAGCAGCAGCGAAAATTCAGACGCATATACAACCTCTACTGGCGGGAGAACGTCTCCTTCAGGTGACCCAGAACCACAAAACGTTGTCCAGCCAAGTAAGCGTTCGCCTCTAGAATTTTCCTCTCATATTCACATAGTTGTTAGGCGCGGCAGATGACTATTTGGCCCTTTGGATACTTGGTGATAGCGTCCTAGAAAGACACGACCGCCGTGTCTATGAGCGCTGGAAAGCTGGGTTGGGCGTAACATTTGTCTTGGCACGTCCAATCACCTGGTACTCTTCTCACACACTACTAACTCCAACCATTTCTAGGCGAATATACTCTCAGTCATCATCCTTTGTATCGCGCTCGAGCTCTATCGCAGAACGAAGGCGGCTCACCCAACTCTGGTCTCGAAGATTCGAGCGCGACACAGAGCACGCACAGGCAGAGATAGTCCATTCTCCCCGATCGTCAGCCTTTTCTTCGAAGCGGACGCCCCCTTTTTGAACTCGAACACCGCGTTTCTCACGGGCCTCTGCACGACCCTCATCTGCACGCTCCTGTCAGACATCGCCCTTCGTTGGATCGCTCGCTTCGAGGACGGCCAGCCGCCTCCCACCGCGACGCCCCGCGAGCGCATGGTCGCGCGCATGGAGTGGAACGAGCGCATGGAGCGATACGCCGTTCCCTGGGTGCTCGAGATCGGCATCCCCGGGCTCCTCTACGTCGCGCTGCTCTTCTTCTTCGCAGGAGCCTTCATGCGCACCTTTCCTTTTCTCCACACGGCCGGCTGCTGGGCATTCGGCGTGCTGTGCATGGCCCTCTCCATCCGTGCGTTGTGGTCGTTCGAGCCGGCGCTTGATGCCAGGCTCCGGCCGAAACCTTTTTCTTCTTCCACACGGCGCTGAAGTGTGCCGTTGTATCTTGGTACCCACATACACCGCCCCGCCTGTAGTTATCGGTCATGCGCCACTCATTTGTGTGGTTCCGGGTTAGATTCATCTCGTCCTGGAGGTCCTTATTTCGTCATCCTGCGTTTTTGACTGAGATTTATATCCTGATGAGTGCGTATATGCAAGACGGTTGCAAGACAGCATAGTAAACTTGATACTAAAAGTAACCTACTAACCTCAGCGCTTTTGGAGAAACAGCTGAGGGTCTCCTACGTGAAAAGTAAAGCGAATTTCTTAAAAGTAAAACGGCGGTCGAGCCTTGGGTGGTTGATCTAAGGCAGAGCGAGGCGCGAACGGGGTCGACGAGGCGGCACGTGCTCATTCCTCTCCTGCGTGCTGCCCCTCAGGCCTCAGGTTCAAAGAATTTATTTCGCCCACCCGCAGCACCGTATAAATCAGCAAGGGATCGACGAAACTCACGTGGCCAACGTGCGTCAGTTCGCTCCGGAGGCCCCGCCCGTCCCGACCTCGCCTCAGACAAATCACCCTCATTTTTCGATCGAGAAGCACTTTGTGCCACGGGATAAGTTTGCTACCCGTAGTAGTATAAATTGTCGTCAATGCGTTTGTCCGCTATGTGGCGCGCCGTTTCCGTTTCCGTTTCCCTCCCGGCGCCGCACCGGTCCTCTCTCCCTAGGGTGCAAGTAGGGAGGGTGCAAAGCAGTGACTCGCAAAGATCGAGAAACTGAGCTCGGCTCAGCAATGTGGCCGGTTCTATAGTCACAGTTGATTGTGGAGGGCACAATAGTGGTATGGGACGTGTTACAGTCATGCCCTTAGCCGGGAGCCGGGTCAGGTGAGCCTTGGGGGACTGGCCAGACAACATAGTCCTTGCTAGATGTCATAGATTGTACCGGTGCCCGTAGGGAACGATCTTGAACCCGACTTGCTGGCACACACAGTCCCCTAGAACTGAGTTAGCTCTTATATCAACTTCAAGCAGACCGGTAAGCGTTCATTTGACGGGGATTCTCAAGTCGTTCGCGAATTGCTTATGCCTCGTTCGACGATTGATTACGAGTACTCATCAACTGCTGGTATCGTGAATTTCAAGGGATACCACTCAGGCGACATGCAGAACCATAATAGTATAAGACCCGTCGTGCATTCAGTACTCGCTACCCAATACAACCCGGGCCATAGTGGGTCCCGAGAGAAAACTCGCATATGAGAAGTAAAGAAATGGTAAAGAGCACAAATTTTCTAGAGGTATAGTAAAATAGGTATTGAAGGCGCTAGGAAGCGGAAGTGACGGAACTGCGGAAGTGATTCATGCGCAACTCGAAGATACAGTACTTAGGTATGAATACAAGCCTACGAGATGGCCTGCAAGCGCACGTTCAGAATCACCACACAACAGGAGAGAAATCTCGGTCTCGATCTACCGTTAATTCCTCCAGGGAATTTGAAGCGGTGTGTCGTACCTTGCCGCATCGATCCCCTTGCAAAGCGCCTCAAACAACTTTCGAGCATCGTCTGCGCCATATTCGCCCCCCGTCATCGCCACAACAAGCGACCGCAGCTTTCCCCCGATCTTCGGCACCTATACCAGGTTTCAGACTCGGGTAATGAACTGACAGCCCGCCACGGCTGGGTACTCACCTCGTCGACGAGCGTCTGGAACATAGCCCCGCAATCGCATACGTCGCGGCAAAGGCTTGCGCTGCGTGGGTCCGCCTCGCGCGGGAGCTCCTGCGCCCGCGAAAAGTTGACGCGGTAGTAACGCACGGGCAGCCGCGTGCGATCGAAGCCGGCTGAACACGAGCGGCTAATATCCATCACGTCGTCACCATACGCGCAATGGGCGATTTTGTGCTCGTGTTGAAAGCACAGACCCTGGTACGTAATGTTCGGCATCGGGGGTGGGAAGGGGAAGGGGACATACCTCGAGGGCCTGGCGGATGTAGTCGACCACGTTCGCGACAGTCTGTAGTGGCGGGTGGTGTCGCCGCGCTCTGGTGTGGAGCAGGCGCGGCGCGGGGTTCCATGGGTCGCTCCGGATCTCAGTGGTATTGAGAGCTCGGAGCTCGGTGCCGTGCGTGCCGTTTCACGCGCCACAGAATCAATGACGTAACTTAGACACTTCCGAGGGGGCACCTATGTCCGCGTCGACGAAAACCTACACGCCATATCTTGAGTACAAGTAATCCGTGGTGCATATGACGACTACTGTAAGGACGTACCATGTCCTGCGCTGGGGAATTTTGGTAGTGAGAAAGATCCTCATCGACAACCGCCTCGAAGCCGCTGATGATGTGAATCTGAATGGGGACGGGGGTATATGGGACCATGGGTTGGGCGTCAAAAGGACTGACATACACGTAGAACATACAGTATGCGATGACGTGGAGGAGGACTGTGAAGCCGGCATCCTATCAAGTCCACTGAGGGGTGACTCCTCTCCACAAAGCGGCATGCTCTCGATGGGCACCATCCTCTGAAGCGGGTAACCGATTCCATGCTCGACAAGTTCCTCAGGCTGATAAGACTTCCAAGCGTCTGTGCTATGTGAGAGGTGGGACCGCGAGACTCCATACTACCAAAGATGTGAATTGGAGGTGAAAATATTGGCAGTGACACCAAAAGAAAATGTGGGCGATGCCTAGACAATCTGATGCATTGGATTGGAGATGTGACTTGACCGGCGGTCGCCCCAGGCGAAGCAGACCATGGCGATTACCAGAAATCGAACCTCAATAATGAATGGGTTCTCTTGGCATGCGCCATGTCGTCCTCCGGCTTTCCAGGCTTTACCAGGATCGTGCAGAGGGCCAATCTCGCGAGCTCGTAGCACTGGGCCGGTCTTTCGCGAAAAGGCCGTGAGAAACACCAACTACATACTATAAAATGCTTGTCAAATTTGCACAACTTTCAGATTTTACTGTATGGGGGACAATGGCAGAGGTCGATGGGGACTCTTAATCGACATCTGCAATTCGTGTGACTATTCACCGCACGAGAATATAGCTTGACTGGGGTTCCCTGCTGTAGCCTCGGTCACAAATCAATTCTCATGTCATGAGGATTTCCGGTGCTGGGCCACTGCCGGGTACGACGTCCACCTATGAGGGCCCAAATTGGGCCAGTTCCGGTCAACCCCCGAGGACCAAAATCGGCCAAAATCCATACCCGACCTTATTCGGTATTATCGGGGGGCCTCGCAGGCAGTTTCCGGGCCCGCTTCCGAGCCCCGAGTCGTCGATTGAACCTCGTAGGTTGGTAATGATGCTCTGACAGTTGATTTCTCGTTTACCCATGATATCTGCAAACTGCGGCGAAAGGGAGGCGAGGTGAACGCACCAAGCCATGCTCTAAGTCGCATCGCGGCTCCGAGTCCCACCGGGGATAACACGGATTACGCTTTCCCAATAGTCTCTCTTAGGAGGTTACGCCTTCCTCACGGGTCATCCGGTCATGATTCGGTTCCGTGCCATGACGAAGCGAAAGGGATAGACTGTTTTTTCGCAGATGGCACAGTGCTAACTCTCAGCGACACCGAGAAGGTAAAACCGTTCGGGGCGCTGTAAGGACGCTGAGGGTGAGTTCGAAGGCGGAGAGGATCTATTTCCAATGGAAGGGAAAAGGATGATGAGATGTCAGTGAACTTGTCCTTCGAGTGCCCGCGTTTGGGCCTGACTTCCAGGAAAGTCACACTGAGTTAAAGGTAAAAGGGGGAATCGAGCGATGTCTTGATTCAATACAAAGTAAAGTTTATATACAGTACAAAAGGGATCCTCAAGCTAGGTGAAGTAAAAGGAAAAGAACATAGATAAACGAACACCGAGAAAGGCCGAGTGGCCGAGGCGTGAAACAAAATAAACGGTTTCAGGCTCAGGCCGCTCAGCCCGAAGGCGCGCACGCATAAGCAGCTTTGGCCTCGTCGTTCATAACGTTCATACCCCGAATTGCGATAGGGAAATACCAGAACAATCAGTTGCCCCTAAAGACACTGGGCCATCCCGATGGTCACCAATTGAACTCGTATAGGATTCCTCTCGACGTCGCTGCGAACTTGGAGTCAGACTAGCATACAACAACTCCAGCAAAGTGGAGTGTTTCTGGATTCGTTTCACAGTCAGTTCAAAGAACAAGGGCGCGAAAACTTTTAGCCTAAGTGGGTAGGGATATGTACGGAGGTGACTGAGGTTACTAGATCTAAAGCCCATGTTTTACAGCTCAGGCGAAATCACCCAATAGCCAAGCAGCCCGCACCCTTCAATCTTCGTATTGATACAACTATGTCCTAAATGGATATCGCGTTGAAATCCCTCGTCGAGCTCTCTATCGTATTTGAACCCGTCTGACCATCCTCACGCTACAAGAACCTCCCTCAACATGCTGACATAGCGTGCTGGGCACAAAGAACTCGACCCGGCAGTCTGATTTGGAGCACCTGTGTATTTCTGGTCGGGTTTTTCAGGTATTGAACGAGGCGCAGGTGCCAGACTCAAAGTGCTGCGTGAGCGCTGTAGCAGGGACAAATGACCTGTTGGAGTTGCAACCGGGGCACATTATGGCCGGTGCAACCTGGAGTTCAGGTGGTGCCAGAGGTTGCTTTCGCTCTGGAAACTCCTGTCACACTCGGCGCAGTAGATGTGCACCTCATGATCGTGCCTCTGGAGTTCCGAATAGCCGTTGAATACCTGAACTTTATTTATCAGTGCCGCACAGTAGTAGAAGGGGTGAAGAAGCAACTGACTTCATAACAGTCCCCGCAAGCGTTGTGGTCCTCAACTAAGTGATCCCACAATTCATCTTCATCATAGAAGTCCTCTTCGCACTCGAAGCAGTAGTGGTGATCTGATTTCTCTTTATAGTGCGAATGGAGACCAGGCTCTGACTTGAAGATCTAGACGTTACAAGATGCCAAATAAGTCTCGACAAGATATCTAGTGATAGTGAGGAGCACTGACCCGATCGTGCGTCCTGCAATACCAGTGCTTGTCGCTCATATGTTGCCTCCTTGACTGCTCGGATTTGAAGTGTCGGTCGCACTCCATGCAGTAGTGGTGATTTTGGCTCTGTATGTAGTGCTGCCCCAGTGAGTCGTAACTCCCAAAGTCGAGGTCGCAGTCATCGCAAGCCCAATGAGAGTTGGAATCCTCCTTATGCTGCTCGAGGGCACGATCGTGCGGAAACCACCGATCACACCGGTCACAGTACGCCGTGATAGGGAGTGGGAGCCTGTGTGGGGTCGGACGGGGGTAAGAACGAGTCGTTTTGTTCAATAGGGTCTCGACCTACGTTTGGAACGCGCCAGGCGCTGACTCCCGCAGCCCCAGGAGTAGCACCGAGGGGAGCTCCCCTTCACCGTGCTGCAGATGACGAAAAAGGTCCCTTACAAGCCCTCCGGTGAGCTGAAGGCTCTTCACTCCGTCGAATGTCCGGAGGAGTCCGTGCCACAGTGCGTGGTCTACCTCGTCCTGCCACAACGCAGGGCTGTCCCTGTGAAATCCAAAGGTGAGGCTGTCCACTCCTCTGAGTAGTGGCTTGAGCGCGTCGCAGATCTGCGCCGCGCAGGCAGCCTGCCAGTCGAGCTGCTGGCACTTCACTTGCATAATAAACGGATACGCGCCGTCGCGTTCGAGATGCGGGTCCACGATCACGGAGACAAACTCTTTCTCGAAGCGCATCTCTGCGGAGCGGAACATGAACTGGCCGGTTGTGCGGGCGAACTGCACCAGGTGATTGACTCGGAGGTGGAACGCGAGTTGATTGAAGAATTCAACGTTGAGCGTTGAGAGGAGCGGCGCGCTGAGCCGAGCCAGGATCCCCTCCAAATAGGCACTGCCACCCCGGAAGGCAAGTACTTTGAGGCTGGGAAGAGTGACTGGTGCCGGCTGTGGGGCACTCCTGAGTCTCCTCTCGACCTCGCGGTTGGGAATGGCTGCGTAAAAATGTATCTTCAAGATTTCAAGACGGGACATCCCGGAGAGTTGTGCAACTAGGTGAGCTGGGTGGAACTCGGGGGAGGCCGGGACGTTCCAAAGTCTGAGCGTGACGAGGTCCTCGGCTTGTCTGAGTAGCGGAGATTGGACTGGAATAGCGATGTTGGATAGCGCGAGGTCGCGCAAAAGCGGTGCTCGCAACTTGTCTGGAAGCACCAAGCCTGTCCGACTTTTTGTCGATGAGTGGAGGGAAAGCGTCTCCAGTATTGGCAACTCGTCGTCTATGGCTTTGAATATGCTGTGCAAAATCACAGTCGATGCAACGACGTGAATATGACGCACGCGTTCACGCTGCTGGAGCGCAAAAAGAGCGCTCTCCTCATCCGCGACAGATGTTTCACCTGTAATTCCAGGGTAGTTGATTATAAGAGGTAGGGGTGGCGAATGTGAGAGCATGACTTCGACAGGGATACCATGCGTGCAAACGAGATGTAGATCCAAGCGGGTTGGCGATGAAAGGATAAGGTAGCGCCACTTTCGGCAAACGTGGGTGGGCTTGTACCACCAGCGTTCATTCCGGGTTTGATCCTCGTCGGTGGTATTGTAGAGTCGGTACCAATCAAAGACATTGAGGAGCACCTTATGGTTGAGTGCACTGACAGTCGTGCATGGCGTCACGGCCATCAGCAAATGTACTGGATGTACTGGACCCAGTACTATACCCGACCCCAACCTATGGCCGGACGCCCCACGTCGGACTGTCACGCCCTCCATTGAAACTCCGCCCAACTTCTGCGGTTCTCACGAGCCGGTCCGCTTTCACCGTGCCTCCCACTCAGATTCCAACTCCGCTTTTCTTCGTCCCTCTATGTTTTACAGTACAGTGCTCTTCCTCAAAATATACGCGCTGTACAACGCCGCAATAGCAATCCCTTCCGTGCCAAATGGGTCTCTCTCGCTTCGCACTTCCCTCCCTTTTTGCGAAGAGTTCTTAGTCCGCCGTTCCGTCTGTTGGCATGATGCCATAGGGAAGAATTGCTTGAACAATTCTGGATAGTGCTTTTCGGCTACATTTGGGTGACTTCTGTGGAACTTCTCGTCAGCCTGGTATCCAGCCACTCCTGATAACCTGCAGATCAGAACGAACGATGCGTACTTGACCCGACCGAATGAGGGAGACTTGCCCAGTAGGCAAAGTGTCATATTCACTAAAATTTACCGCTGTGCGCCGTACGTTCAGCTCAGTTCGCAGTGGCGACGACGACGGCGGTGGTAAACTCACAATATGTCTGGCCGAGCTCTCCACACCGCCCTATGAGCCTGAGCACCTCAGGGAGGCTGATGAGAAAGGTGCAGTAGCTGTCATCTCGAGACGAGACGCATGCTCGCTTAGCCGCACGCCCTGAGCGATGTTTTGGAAGGACGGAATCGAATACCGCAGCGACAAGCCTGCAGGCGGAACCAGTACACGATGCGAGGTCGCCCGCGCAAGACCCTGCGTAACCGACTCGAGCCCTGCATGCGCCGCGCGGCCCAACGTCAAATCAGATTGTACTTATGCACCCCGCCAACACGTTACGACGACAACAGACGGAGGGACTTTACCGAAATTAATGATGAATGTGTACGGGCGTGTGGACACCTTGATCCATTGCCCAGACAAATTCTGGGCCTGCAGGCCGGGATGGTCATACGCTAGCAGTAACTGTCAATGAGTAACCGATTTTGATTTATGATCCATTTTATTGATGCTATTGGTTGCCTAGTGGTTCCACAGACGGTGGGAACGACTCGGACGACAAAGCCAAGGCGGATGGGGAACGGAAAGTAAGCACTAGAAGATAAAAAAGAGGTGGGCTTACGAAAGTCATGAAACCGGCGTCAAGGTGCGGGCCAATGCCCTGCTCAGACGCAGCCTCGTCCCGGGTTGGGTATTTGAGGAGCTGGAAAACGAAGAGAGCGAGCGATCAACTCCCTTGCCGAGTCGCCGCGTCGCGGGCATACCTTTGCGTGGTGCTGCATGCGCTCGCGCGCGTCATAAACCGCGCGAGCACGTCTGGCGCGAGCCCTAGCGCCTCCGCCACGAGCCGCACAAACTCGTAGCTCAGACACTCGACGGCCGCCAGGTACCACTCGAATGTGGTCTTGAATCTCGGCACGTCCTCCTCTTCCAGCCACTACCCAAAAACATTCGGCGCATGCAGGGAGGGGAAGACAAGAAGGTGGCCGAATACTGGATGCTGATGACATTCTTATTTTTGTGACCCCTGTGATTTTCCGTCCTCTAACACCGCCGTGGCGAAGGGAAAGCCTAACGCACCAAGCCATACTCCGAGTCGCGTCGTGGACAACACGGGCGGCGTTGCACTTGCCCTGAAATACGTTCTTGGGAGACACTGCCAGTGAGAAGGTAGATTTGTTCCATGGCGTACGCAGGCGGCCTCGTCCTTCATCCCGAGTTTGTCACCGTATTATGATAGGGCAATACCGCCTTTTCTAAGGAATAATCAGTTACCTTCGAAAACACCCTGATGGTCGTCAACCCATATAGAATTTTCTCGACGCCACTGCGAACTTGGACCAGCGTACGACAACTCAGCAAAGTGGGATATATCGTTTTCAAACTCTAGGGATATGATGTGTTGGTACAGATGTGATTTAGGTTATTAGAGCCCGTGTTTTACGGCGCGCGCGAAATCCTTGAGGGCCCAGCGGCCACTGGCAGGTGGCCCGCACTTTTCTGTCTCCCGGTGGCATGTATCAGGACCTCTAGGTCCTAAATGGATATCGCGTTGAAACCCCTCGTCAAGCTCTCCATCGCATTTTGAACCTGTCTGAACATCCTCACGCCACACGAACCTCCCTCAACATGCTGACATAGCGCGCTGAGCGCGACGAACTCGACGCGGCAGTCTGGTTTAGGGCACCTGTATATCTTCTCGTCGTGAGCCGGGCTTTTCAGGTGTTGATTGAGGCGGTCGATTGTCTTGAATGTAGAGTGGCATAGGAAGCACTCGTACTCCATCCCGTTCCACGAGAGCTCCGTCGCCCACGCCGAAGTGGTCATCGGCGGCTCGTACTCGCCTGGCGGACCACCGATCAACCGCGCGGGGTTTGTGATGTAGTTGTTCCTGTCAGCCCGCACGACGAGGCGGTTGAGCTTGTCGCGCGTCATGCCCGATCGGCACGCACCCGACTCAAAGTGGAGCGTGAGTGCTGCGGGAGAGATAAATGATTTTGTGCATTTGCGGCCAGGGCATGCAATATTGCTCGGCCGATGCAACTTGGAGTTTAGGTGCTGCTGAAGGCTGTGCTGATCTTGGAAAACACGGGCGCACTCGGTGCAGTAATCGTGCACCTCGTGGTCATGCTCCTGGAGTTCCGAATAGCTGTCGAATAGCTGAACTTTATTTCTCAGCGCCGCGCAATGGAAAGGGATGAAGACGCAACTGACTTCGTGGCAGTCCCTGCAGGCGTTGTGGTCCTCAACTGAGTGATCCCACAACTCATCTTCATCATCGAAGTCCTCCTCGCACTCGAAGCAGTAGTGGTGATCTGTGCTCTGTCTATAGTGTGAATGGAGCCCATGCTCGGACTTGAAGACCTAGATGTTACGAGACGTCAAATAAGTTTCGAAGATATCTGGTGATAATTAGGCTGACCCGATCGTGCTCCCTGCAATACCAGTGTTTGTCGTCCATATGTTGCCTCCTTGACTCGTCGAATTTGAAATGCCGATCGCACTCCTTGCAGTAGTAGTGATTTTGGCTCTGTATGTAGTGTTGCCTCAGTGCGTCATGGCTCCCAAAGTCGAGGTCGCAGTCGTCGCAGGCCCAATGAGACTTGGAATCCTTATGTTGCTCGAGGGCACGGTCGTGTAGAAACAACCGCTCACACCAAGGGGGGTCAAATTATTTAAAAATTGCACGGGGTAGGTAAATTTTTTTAAGGGATTTTGGTTGACCTCCCCCCCCCATGTACCACCTAAAAAAGGAAACTTATACCAAAAAAGGAAATTTTGGGGGGCCACAAGTGAGCAGCGTGACTCCAAGATGGACCTGACAGTGAGAGGAGGGCTTGGGAGAGCTTATGAGCAACAAGTGCACCCCCTTTGTGCACCCTCTGAACTAAAAGACAGCCCAAAACCTAAAGTTTTTCAGGGATTTTGGTTGACCCCCCCCAACCCTGCCCCCAACTAGGGCTGCGTGCCGTGACGTGTTTAATACGGTCTACGGATCCTACGTACGGTCACGTGTTCCGTCTCGTGAGGGCGATTCTGTCCTTGCCTACGGTACGGTCACGGTACGGTTTGGCAACCGTAACATCCGTTTGGCTACGGTACGAATCGGCCGTCTACGGTTGACTCGGATGTTGCAAATCATTTCCAGACGAAGTCCCACACAACGCCACACATTTTCCATTTCCACGCACAACTCAACCGTCGCTACACGAACGGTGCTACTCCCCTGAGTCCCCTCACACCCTCCTCTGCATCCTGGAACCCCCTCCCCGTTGGTCTTCAAATCGTCACCGCAATGGACGACGCAGATCGCCACTCGAAGACAGGCCGCGCGTCCCCCGCGCCTCGTGTCGTCTTTGTCCCTCAACACCCCCGGGGTCATCGCATCGCCCCATCTCTCCTACTCCTTTGAAGATGTCAAGCTCACCACACACCGTTCTCGCTGCCTCGGCCACGTCGCCCCATTGTCGTG
>JAKELI010000294.1:0-59700 GCA_021525025.1 Lactarius hengduanensis | reverse complement strand
ATACGAGACCTTATAGTGATACAGGGTTTGGCGAAGACAAACCAAGGCGCGAGAATGAGGCCTTGACCTTAAATCGGAACAATGGGAACGCCGGATGTAGCCTACAAAGATTGCACGGAGTCATGCGCTCATGGGTCAACTCGGAAATGTGGGGTGGTTTTCGATGGCGGCAAACTACCCCTCGAATCGAGTCGTGCGTAAGTGGAATCAGGAGAAAACGAAGCGACGCGTGAGAAATAGGAAGCCCGCGGAATCCGCGTATTGTACACAGAACAGCAAGAGAAGAAAAGAAATCGTAACAGTCTGAGTGTTTCAGTATACGTTAGCATTGCCCCATGCCGGTGGACAAGAGCGCAGTGTCCGATTGGTTTACCATCAGCGCTGCGATGCAATTACCTGTGATGGTACTAGTAATGGTGAATGGCAGAAAACTGAACAGATTCCACACGACAAATCACCAGTGACCAGTACATGCTGTCTTGTCTCTAGTTATTCCCAGCAACTGCAACGACTGTGCTTACTGGCGACCTCGTCCACGAATCGAATGATGGCCTCACAGTTTCCACCCTATCAAGGCTCTCGGCACTGTACCTGTCGGACCGTGGCACGAAGCTATCTATCTAGGCCATCTATAACCCCGAAATCCTCCTACCATGCAGAGATCATGTGCAACATCAGCAATCCCTGGGTTGCGCAAAAAATCCTTGTAGAGACTTGGTAGCAACTGTAGAGACTGTAGCAACTGTAGATGGTTGTAGACTTTTGTAGTAGGCTGGTAGAGACTGGTAGTAAACTTGTAGAGACTGTAGATGTTTGTAGACACCATAGTTGCTGGTAGTTGCTGGTAGTTGCTGGTAGTTGCTGGTAGTTGCTGGTAGTAGATGGTAGAGACTTGGTACATTGTAGCAAACCCTGGAATTTAAGCTACCAGATCAGCAATCCTTGGACCTCTACTATAGTTCTACAGTAGTTCTAACAGTAGTTCTACAGTAGTGCTCATAGAGCCATAGTGACGCCATAGGTGGTAGTAGCAATGTTTATGTTCTATGTAGTACTACCATATTCTACTGTGTACCCAGGCCTGCTACCATAGTGCTACTGTACCCAGGCCTACTACTGGAGTGCTACTGTAGCCCAGGCCTACGACTGGAGTGCTACTGGTACCCAGGCCTACTACCTGGAGTGCAACTGTACCCAGGCCTACTACTGTAGTCTACTGACTCAGCCTCCTACTGTAGTGCTACTGTACTCAGGCCTACTACTGTAGTGCTACTGTACTCGTCTACTACTGTAGTACTACTGTAGTGCTACTGTAGTACTACTGTAGTGCTACTGTAGTGCTACTGTATCTAGGCCTACATACTGTAGTACTACTGTAGTGCTACTGTAGTGCTACTGTATCTAGGCCTACTACTGTATTTCTTCTGTACCCAGGCCAGTACTACTGTAGAACTTACCATAGTTCTACTGCTGCTGTACCTAGGCCATGATGTCATAGGCCTAGGTTCTTCCATAGTGTGTCCCTGCCAGTGGCACTAAGCCTACTGCTGCTGGCTGTCCTTTTGGGCTGCTTGGAGTCTCCACCATGTCCAGCAGTCTCTCCAGGCCATACTGCAGGTGCTCAGCAGTCTTGGTGGTTGGGTTTTTGTAAATTTGTAACAGGGATAATGTTATGGCAGCTCAGAGCTGGCATTTCTATCTTTTGAAATAAAATAGCTAAAACTATGAAAATATTTAGGGACCTGTATTTTGAAGAAAGCTGGGGGATTCTCTGCCAACGTTAAGTGATCCGATCAACCATTCCTAAGTTATTTGACATTAGCTGAAGGGTATTAGCTGACACCTTGTCATGATCTTGCGACATCTTTGCTTCGGACTGGCTCTCGACTCATACTGACTTTGTGACTCAGTTGTGACTCATTGTGACTCATTCCCGACTCGTTCCCCCCCTGTATGAACCTGTATTGAAGGATCTGCTTATCGGATCCTTCTAGCACCTTCTAGCATGTTCCAGAATGTTCTCAAATGTTCCAGACTAACCCTTGGCCCACCATACCCTGGACCCTGCAGTGATGTGCTGGCACTTACTGCCAGCGAGACATGTCACCCTCGACCCTGATGCGCTATCGCCCTGTACCCTGACTAGTAGAGCAGTATATAAGGACCCAGTAGTTCACCTTGTAGCCTTGTTTTAGTCTTTTAACAACTAAGCACCATCTTGTCCTTTCCCCCTTTTCCACTGGCACTTGGCAACACCTCGCTCATTTGTTGTGCACGTGTGCCTGTGAGTCTGCTCCCTGGGTGGTAAGGCCTTGCGAGGCAGCCCACAGTAGTAGCAGGACTGTGTGAGGTCTTCAAACAGCATCGGTTTGGCGAGTACACCAGAGCAGTTCCCCAACAGCAAGAAGTGATCCGATGTGATTGTAACAACCTTTCAGCTAATGCCAAATAGCTCAGGAACAGTTGATCGGATCGCTTAGAGTTGGCAAGAGGAACTCTCGGCTTTTGAGAATTTCTACCTCCCCAAATATCTTCATATTTTTAGCTATTTTATTTCTTCAGATCCTAACAATACCAGTTTGAGCCTGCTATAGCACTAGTCACTGAGCTGTTCAAATAAGTTGGAAACTACTGATCAGATCACTTAGGGTTGGCAGAGGACCCCTTGGCTCCTGATCTGATCTAACTCCCTAAATATTTTCAAAATGTTATCTATTTTATTTCCTGAGATATCAGAACATCGGCTCAGCCCTGGCAGCAACACTAGATTGACTTAGAAAAAAATTGGTGTGGACCACGGGCGACTTCCGGGCGGAAGTTTAATTTGTGGCGTGGGGAAGTGCGCCACTTGGCCGATTCAGACGTAACTTGTTCGAACTCGAACCCACCCTTCCTCCCCTTCCTTCCTCGCCTTCAAGTTGCACCCATCCTCACAATCTCGCAGCCACAGCTGAGTAAATTTATATATATATCCTTTACCTCTGATCGGGCGGTCGCAGGACACGTCATCAGACCACCTCGGCGCCCCCACCTCACCCGTATGCACTGCCGCCGTCTCGCGGCTCTTGTTCTAAGGTGAGCTGTTTGTTCTTTTTCTTTCTCATCCTCACGTTCCTACCCAGGCGCAGCAACTCCCGTCGTCACCTCAAAACCGCCGCACCCGCACCTGCCACCTCACCACCCCTTAAGACCCCGCCGTCTCGACGCGGCCGTCGTCCGCACCTCGACGTCGCTACGCCGCCGCCGCTTCGACACGGCTGCCACCCCGCCTCCACCCAGCAACTCAGCGGTTGCCACGACGCGGCCGTCTCGTCACGACCCCTACCACCGCCTCGACCGCCTCGTCACGACCACTGATCACTACCTCGATCGCCACAACGCCGCCGCCGCCGCCACCTCGACAGCGCTAACCCGGCCCCGCCCCAACACAACGCCATTCCCACTCGTCACCACCTCGTCTGCGCCGCCACCCACCTCGGCGACGTCAACCGGCACCCCGGCCCCACCTCGACAGGCACGCGACGGCGCCACGTACACTGGTGCCGTCTCGACTCGCCGCTACTGCCACGTCGGCGCCGCTCAGATAAGTTCTCTATTTCTTTTTTCTTTTTTCTTTCTCATCTCAACTGGTACAGGACTCTGCCACCGCCGCTGCCCCGACATGGTCGCCACCGCCACTCCGATCCGCTACGACCCCCACCAACACCGCACGCCTCAACCACGCCCACCGGCGCCGTCCCGACTCGGCCCTCACTGCCACGCCCTGCGTTCCACCACACGCCGGCCCGCCACGCGCGCCCCGCCACGGCGCCACTGCCACCTCAACACTATTGCCACTCCACCACCCTGTCGCTGCGGCATCTGGCTCCCATAGTGTATTGTTGTATTTGTAGTTGTGTATACTCATAAATATATATATTTAACCTTTATTCTGCATGAATAATATTGTCTGACTGAGAACTGACTATGAAATTATGGTAGACTACAGTAAGGCTATGGTAGTAGGCCTGGTACTACAGTAGAACTATGGTAGTAGGCCTTGTACTACAGTAGAACTACAGTAGCAGGCCTGGTACTACAGTAGAACTATGGTAGTAGGCCTGGTACTACAGTAGAACTGCAGTAGCAGGCCTGGTACTACAGTAGAACTATGGTAGTAGGCCTGGTACTACAGTAGAACTACAGTAGAACTACATACAACATAAACGTTGCTATGCTGCTACAGATGCTATGGAGCTACTGTAGCGCTACCGTAGCACTACATAGAGGATCATGGATTGCTGATGAAGTCATCGCGTTTGATGTGCTGGCGCCATCAGCAAATTAAATTTCAGGTGTTTACCAAAATTGAAAGTGTTTAAAACCGCATCTAAGCTCATATTATTATTACAACAAAATAACAATTGCTTGTAAGTTAATTGAGCCACATTAGCTGCTCTCGAATATCAACATACACGCCTCTCAATGCAAATAAAGATCTTGAATACCAGCGCCAAAGGAGATGGTGGTGGTATGGAAGAAAGGATGATGTGAGGTGTGTAGTTGTAGATACATGGGCTATATACTGGGGAAAGTACAAAGTAGGCTAAGGAAAGAGGGTTTATTAGATAAACCTGGGGCAAATGAGTGAGTGGAAGCGCCCGGGAAAGCGGCGCTTAGAAGTTGAGAGAGAGCCAGCGTATGTTCGGTCACGTGCACCAATCCGGTCAGTTCGGCCAACTCGGTCATCCTTGGTATGACGGAGCTGCCGGGGTTGAGCTGAGACAGCTGCCTGATTCGCGGTAAAAAAACAAACTGAGACGCGAAGGAATCACGGAACGAAGTTATAAGAACGGACTAAAATAATATCTTACCAAAGCAGTCTCCCCGTCCATGGTCACTACTCAGCTCCCTGAAATCATTGGCGATGGCGATGGCGATGGCAGCGACAGAACAACCCGCCTCTTAGCTACATTTCTCCTCCTTGCAGGTATTGGGCTCATTGTAAGACTCGCTAAGAGTTACATCCGTAAACTTCCACCGGGTCCAAGAGGGCTGCCCCTCATTGGCGATGTCATACACATCGTGGATCCGGAATGGCTGGCTTCACCGAAACGCAAGGATGAATATGGTGACACTCCATATCTTCGGTGCCTCATAGCCCGCTCATGAATCGTTCAGGGGAAATGATGTATATAAACGCGCTTGGGACGGGCATGTTGATCATCAATAGCCAACGCGTCGCCGTCGATTTGCTTGAGAAGCGATCTACCATATATTCCGATCGGCCCCACTACATCTCTGTGGGTGATTTTATGACACAGAACTTGGCGTTTGGCATCTTGCCATATGGCGACCTGTACGCAATCCACATTTTGTCTTGTATCCACGCTGACCCTATATAGATTGCGTCAGTTCCGTCGTGTCACTGCAGAGGGCTTCTCCAAAGCAACCGTACATCAATTCCACCCCATCCAGAGTCGCGAAGCGCTCATGTTGGCACTTGCACTGATGAAGAATCCTTCCGCTCCGGGGAGGCATTTTCATCGACACACATGGTCTATTATGTTATCCGTCAATTACGACCTTCCACCAGTTGAATCAGAGGATGACCCATGTCTCGTTGGAATCGAGGACCACGTGAGGCGGTTTATGCGCGAGATGCACCCCGGGACACGTCTAGTCGAGTATTTCCCTTGGTTGAAATATGTCCCAGATAGGTGGGTACATCATTGCATTGGTCGTCGGCCTCCTCATCTTGCCACACAGGCTCGCCAAGTGGAAACGCGACGCACAGAACTGGTTTGTCCAGGATTCACTCATGTTTCAACGTTTCCTGGGAAAAGTCAAGGATGACCTGGTGCGCCCAGGCTGTATTGGTCCACAGGCGAAATAGGACATTTATTCTAACTTTAGGCGAACGGAATTGATCGACCGAGTTTCGCTGCTACAGTAATCAAAAGTCAGAGCAAACACGGCCTTTCGGAAGTCGAGAAGGCCTGGCTCGTCGGTCACTTACTGTACGTCTCCTAACATAGACCTTGAGGCAGGCTCCGAGGATCTGAAGGCGTCATCTAATTGTAGCATCGCGGGTGGGGAAACATCGGCTTCTGGACTGGAGTGGTGGCTTCTCGCCATGCTCGTATATCCCAATGTCCAAGCCCGCGCTCACGCCGAGCTCGACGAAGTTGTAGGCCGGGGCCGTCCACCGACATTCGCAGACATCCCATTTCTCCCCTATATCCGCGCGATGGTCAAAGAGACACTGCGCTGGTCACCAATAGCTCCCTTTGGCGTGCCACACGCTTCGACCGCGGACGACTGGTATGAAGGCATGCTCATCCCCAAGGGCACGATCTGTCTCCAGAACACGGGCGTGATAAACTTCGACCCGGAAGCGTTTGGCGACAACGTGGCAGAGTTCGACCCGACTAGGTACCTGGACGAGAAGGGTCGGGTTAAGACGCAGATGGGGGGCCGAGAAGAGGGACACGTGTCATTTGGATTCGGGCGGCGTGTGTGTCCTGGGAGGTACGTCGCGGAAGGGACACTCTCGATCGACATTGCGACACTTCTTTGGGCAATGCGATTCGAGCGTCCTGAGGGATCGCAGGGTGAGTTGGGCGTGCATAATCGTGTCCAATCTGGCCTGACGGCGTACGTGTTTTCGCGTGCTTTGTCTATGACTCGGAGTCTGTGCTAATTTGACAACACAGTCACCCTGTTCCGTTCGAATGTAAAGTGGTACCTCGGTTCACGGAAGCTGAGGCCTTACTGAACGAAGGACTGAGTATGTACAAATAAAGGGGTCTCCTGTGGTGTTGTAACACCTCGGGTGCTGTGGGGCTGAGCGTCGTGGTTTTATTCTTCGGATGAGGGTACATGGCGAAGACTTGCCACGGAGTCTGGCACTAATCAAGAGCCTGCGTGTTTATGTCAGTGGAGCAGGAGCAGCGAGAAGCTGTTTCGGATAGGATGCTCCTCATATGATCTGCCACACTGTCATGGAGAATGAGCTGGGAAGAAGTATCCATTTGTTCAACAGAGGGGCAGTGGGATCGCGAGATCAAAAAATATGGATGCGCAAGCAGGTGGAGCAAAACTGGTGCATCCGCATCTGAAGAAGGTTTCTTCTAGAGCAAGTGGGTGCAGAAATCGAGTGAGAAATTAAACAGATGGGAACCTAGGCCCTATAAAAGGTAGAACACATGGACATGTAAGCGTAGTAGAAGGTATCACAAAGCCGGTCATGGACACGGCCACTGAGTTGGATGTGCGTACTCTTGTCCAATCTGGCCTTAGGGCGTACGTGTTTTTGCGTGCTTTGTTTATGACTCGGACTCCGTACTAATTGGACAGCACAGTCGCCCCATGCCATTCGAATGCAAGACGGTCTCTCGGTTTACGGAGGCCGAGGCCTTGCTGAACGAAGGTCTGAGTATTTACGAATAAAGGCACCTCCTGCGGCATTGTAACATCTTGGTTCGCGGTGCTGAGCGTCGTAGTTTGATTCTTCGGAAGAGGGTCCATGGCGAGGGAGGCGCCGAGTCTGGCACTAACCAAGCGCCTGCGTGTTTATGTCAGTGGAGCAGTATGAGCAGCGATCAAGAGCAATGTGAACGATGTAATACTCAGATAGACCATTGAAATGGAAGGTACACAATCGGTAGAAATCGCACTCGCGTAGGTTGTCATTCACTTCAAGTTGTATTTTTTTTTTTTTTTTTTTTTTTTTTTTTGGACAAACCTCGTCTGGATCAGAAGATAGCAACCTTCCCCTTAGTCATAGAGACCCCGTTATTTGGTAACCGGCCACGGCTTCCTCATGGGTCCTGATCCTCGGGTTCCTAGGTCACCTAACAACGCACCAGACTCAAGCGGTTAAGGCAGCACACCGGGTACGCGGCTGTCTTCCAGGGGGGGAAATGCTTTATGCACACCTTGGGCGTGTACCTTCTGGGTTACCGGCCGATTTCCGGGCTACCCCATCCGGTTGGTGTGAACGACCCTTGGTAGTGTGGGACTCGACCGGAGCCTTTACCCACTAAAACCCCCCTTGTGCATGAACTTTATCCCAGATTCCATGACACATCCATGTGACTTTCTCGTGCTATATTCTTCTCGCCCCTTAGGGGCGTGACCGGCAACCTTCGCTCTTTCCCCTTAAGGGCGGCTGCAGTATCCCCCGGTCATAGGTGAGCCAAATTCATGGCCCATGTCACATGGTTAATAGATAGGGTCTGGGCTGCTTGGCGGCAGAACAATTTCTTGCCCTTGGGGTGGGTTGAACCGGCGGTGGCTTTTTCCGCTGGCTTACCTAAACCCTGGGGCGGGGGATGGGCTTCACGGTAGACGGTGATTCCGTTCCACCACCCACCCCCTTCACTTCAAGTTGTAGGTTCATGGCGAGGGGCGCAGCCGCACGGCCCGCGCCGGACGCGACTGCGATGCCAGCCACTGCGCTCCAGTACACGCTCCATACCAGCGCTACTAAGTTACCTCCCTCTGGTTCCTCTATTGGAAAGTCTCTCCGGGCAAGGAAGCGGGCAAACACTTATGACGTATGGTGCGTGCTTCTTGTTATGACAATTCTTACTTGACTTCCCCCATACGGTACTTTGAGTCTCACGATCCCTTGTCATCCTCAATTGCAATTTGTCCAAGGTGCTGGCTCATGAAGATGATTGGATGTTGGGGGCGGTCCGTTTGGTTACTGGTGCGTTGCATCAAGACATCTTACGTCCTTTTTATTGACTCTTTCTTTTGCTCAGCCGATCAGCGTTTAGGGGCAAGGGAGCGAGAAGTAGAGAGAGAAGTCGCTGAGAGGGGAGGTGCATGTACTCCTCCAATTCACGTCAAAATGGGTTTCGTGACCTGCCAAGGTCACCCAGCCGTCTCCCTATTTCTCCTCTTCAATTCTCGAGAAGAAGGGCAGTGGGGGATTCAAAGCGGCCACTACCCCAGTTGTTGAGATAGTACTTTTTTTCTTTTGCTTCTGCGCTCACGTTCTGGCATTGGTGCTCGTTTCCCCACAGCTCCAAATACGATAGGCTTGACATTACCACCAATCAATTCCGCCTTGCCTCCGCGAAAGGTCGCCGAAATTCCTTCACGATTCAGGCCTCCTGGTGCTGCTATCAGCGAGACTGTAGGCCGTCAGGGTCACAAGCGCGTTTATTTAGATATTCAATTCGCACTTTACAACGCTCGACTGGTCTCTCGACTCCCGTTTTTCAATTCACAAGTTCACCACGTGCACACCTATCATCGGTATATCATCTCACATCCCATGCACCCTCGGGGCATCGTCGCCACATCGACAGTCCTTCTATCCTCCGGTAGATCCGGCAGACCTCTTCACAAGCCGAGGTCCCCGAGGAACACTTCATTGGCCACATAGATACCACCACGTCGCCCATCGCGGCTGGGATAGCGACAACCCCCAGGAAATACCTGTCTGGCCCTATTCCCCACCCGCTTCCTTCCACTCTCCATGACGACAGAGATGTGTAGCAGCAACACGCAGTTCCGACCGGCGCTGGCGTCGACGATGAAAAAGATCGCGACGGCAGCGGCAATGAAGACGACCACGATGGCGCCGGCGCAGGTGATGGCAATTGTGACGAAGGCGGCGGCGGGGAGGGCGATGGCGACGATATCATATCATACCTTGTGTTGTCCATACTAGGGCTCGCAAAGCAATTTACTGTGAAAATGTGTACCAACCCGTAGTACAGTAATACAAAAACCGTCAACCAACTCACCCCCCAGACCCCTGACCCGTACCCTTGAGTCCTCGAGGAAGGATACGGGTGGCCCAGATAAACCCGTATAAAAGCGTGACCACAGTATAACCACAGTATAAGAACAAGTAAATCTTGGACAAATGCAGTACTAACCTGTTGCCCACACAAGCCGGCTTGCCGGGATCGACCGAGATGATGACCCCCCCGCGAGTGCTCACTGGTACCGCTCACTGCAAGGCTCACTGTTCGCATCGGCACAGCCGGCTTGGGTAGATGGAACGCGAATAGAGCCAAACAAAGGGCAAAAACAAGCAGCGCGACGAACTGCCTATCGTTATGAAACTTGCTGTATGGGGTTCACTGATGACCGGGAGCGAGTTCGGGAGCGATGCCCGCCCGAGGATCCGAATGATCAAAACTGAGACATACCGTAATGCGAAGGAATCACGCGGGTCCGCACAACGCCCGCATGGAACGAGCTTATAAGAACGGACTGTGTATATTCCAACAGTCTCCCCGTCCTGCTTTACTTTCGCCACTATGGTAACTCAACTTCCTGAAATCATTGGCTTTACTTGGATACTTGGCGATGGCAGCGACCGAACAACCCGCCTCCTAGCTGCATTTATCCTCATTGCCGGTATTGGGCTCATCACAAGACTCGCTAAGAGTTACCTTCGTAACCTTCCACCGGGTCCAAGAGGGCTGCCCCTCATTGGCGATGTCATACACATCGGGAATCCGGAATGGCTGGCTTCACCGAAACGCAAGGATGAATATGGTGACACTCCATACCTTCAGTGCCTCAAAGCCCGCTCATGAACCGGATAGGGGAAATGATGTATATAAACGCGCTTGGGACGGGCATGTTGATCATCAATAGCCAACGCGTCGCCGTCGATTTGCTGGAGAAGCGATCTATCATATATTCCAGCCGGCCTCACTACATCTCTGTGGGTGATTTTATGACAAACAACCTGGCGTTTGGCATCTTGCCATATGGCGACCTGTACGCAATCCACATGTTGTCTTGTATCCATGCTGACCCTATATAGATTGCGTCAGTTCCGTCGTGTCACTGCGGAAATCTACTCCAAAGCAACCGTACATCACTTCCACCCCATCCAGAGTCGCGAAGCGCTCATCCTGGCACTTGCACTGATGAAGAGTCCTTCCAAACCGGAGAGGCATTTCCATCGACATTCATGGTCTATTATGCTATCCGTCAATTACGACCTTCCACCAATAGAATCAGAGGATGACCCATGTATCGTTGAAATCGAGAACCACCTGGATCGGTTTTTGCTCGAGATACAGCCCGGGACACGTCTAGTCGAGTATTTCCCTTGGTTGAAATATGTCCCAAATGGGTGGGTACATCATTGCATTGGTCGTCGGTCTCCTCATCCTGCCACACAGGCTCGCCAAGTGGAAACGCGACGCACAGAACTGGTTTGTCCAGGATTCACTCATGTTTCAACGTTTCCTCGGGAAAGTTAGTGATGACCTGGTACGCCCTAGCTGTATTGGTCCACGGACGAATTTGGACATTTATTCTAACTACAGGCGAACGGAATTGATCGACCGAGTTTCGCTGCTACAGTAATCAAAAATCGGATTAAACACGGCCTTTCGGAAGTCGAGCAAGCCTGGCTCATTGGTCACGTACTGTACGTCCCCTAACATAGACTTTGAGGCAGGCTCCGAGGATCTAAAGGCGTCATCTAATTGTAGCACCGCGGGTGGGGAAACAACGGCCACTGCACTGGAGTGGTGGCTTCTCGCCATGCTCGTGTATCCTAATGTCCAAACCCGCGCTCACGCCGAGCTCGACGAAGTTGTAGGCCGCGACCGTCCACCAACATTCGCAGACATCCCCTTTCTCCCCTATATCCGCGCAATGCTCAAAGAGGCCCTGCGCTGGTCACCAATACTTCCCTTCGGCGCGCCACACACCTTGACCGAGGACGACTGGTATGAAGGCATGCTCATCCCCAAGGGCACGATGTGCCTGCAGAACGTACGCGTGCTCAACTTCGACCCGAAGGTGTATGGCGAAAACGTGGCAGAGTTCGACCCGACTAGGTACCTGGATGAGAAGGGTCAGCTCAAGACGGTGGAGGGGGGCCGTGAGGTCCAGGATGGACACGGACACGTGACATTTGGGTTTGGGCGGCGTATATGTCCTGGGAGGCACGAGGCTGAAGGGACTCTCGTGTTGGACTTTGCGACGCTGCTTTGGGCGATGCGATTCGAGCGTCCTGAGGGATCGCAGGGTGAGTTGGATGTGCATACTCTTGTCCACCCTGGCCTGGCGGCGTACGTATTTTTGCGTGTTTTTCATGACCCGGAGTCCGTGCTAATTTGACAGCACAGTCACCCTGTTCCGTTCGAATGCAAAATGGTACCTCGGTTCCCGGAGGCCGAGGCCTTGCTGAGCGAAGGGCTGAGTATGTACGATTAAAGGGTCTCCTGCGGTGTTATAGCATTTTGAGGCTTGGATGTCTTCGTCGTTGTTACGCCTCTCATGACTCGATCTGCATGAATCGTACTCTCTCTTTTCTTCTTCGCTTGCAACCTGTGCTGTACTGACTCGGAGGCGTATAACTCACTCGACTCCTTTTTGGTACTTACTCCTACAAGCCTTAAGCTCGACCTAGTAGTATTCGACAGCAATTACTTTCTCGTAGAAACATCTTTGGCTTCACGAACTTTAATAATCGACGTCAATCCTTTTCACATCGCCATCCCGACCTGGCCAGACGTAACCCGGTGCAACTAGACCGGTCGCCGGTCAAGTGAACGGGCCGTCCGACACATGTAATGTGGCATGCCCGACCTCATAAAGAACACCCCCACCAAACACTACATCAAACAGGACATCAAAGGGCGCCTCGAGTGCGTTTTCGGGGTCTGCGGCCTCTTGCAGTCCAGAAAATGTGCAGATACCAGCGATAGACCGTGGGAGTCGGGGCAGACATTCTTGTTCTCGATGTTCAGTCTAAGATTCTCCAGCGCGAGCAGGTGAAAGTCAGACGCGATCGCGATGATCTCCGCATAACTTTGCGTGATGCTGACAAAGCACCGAGTGCGAGCACGCGCACCGTTGCCGGGGCCGGTTCGGGTGAATCGCCGCACAACCCGAAACACGCAGGCTCCTCCGCGATCATCTCTGCCAGCAGGTACGCCGCTCCCCCACGTCTGTACGCCGACGCTCCCAAAGTCGTCGTTCCGCAGCGCGACGTCCGTGAGCTGCACGCGCGCCGCCGCCAAACGTGCGCGTCTGCAGAGGCGGCGCCCGCGCGGTTGGGCCAGGAGCGCGGCTGTAGCGTGGCTCTACCGCGTCTGAGTGGGCGGTGGTGGCTTGTGCGATGAGTACGGTCAGCTACAGTATTGCGTACGCGTGCTCGAACGCATTGGTGCGGGCCGCTTCCCAAGACACGGTCGTGTCGCTCGGCTCAGTGTCGGTGTTGTGTGACGCGCCGGGAGCCGTGGATTACGGGGTCATAGATGGCCTAGATATTAGATAGCTTCGTGCCACGGTCGGACCGGTACCATGACCGTGCCGAGAGCCTTGATGGGGGGAGGCTGCGAGGTTGGAGGAAGAACGACGACCGCCATCATTTCGATTCGTGGACGAGGTTGCCAGTAGCACAGTGCCACAGTGGTTGCCGGTGCTAGGAATGAACTAGAGACGAGACAGCGTGTACAGTCACTGGCCCGGGTGATTTGTCGCGTGAATCTGTTCAGTTTCTGCCATCCATCATTACCATCATCATCGCAGGTGTCCTCACTCAACTTGGACCTCGGTTGCATCGCCGATGGTAAACCAATCGGACACTGCGCTCTCGTCCAACAGCATGGGGCAACGTGTACTGAAATGTTCAGACCGGCTCGTATTCTTTCGGATCCTGACTCGCGTTCACCGCCTGATGTTCCACCGCCCGAAGAAACTAACAGCCACCGTGGAAATTTCATATTATTACAACAAATAACGTGATCTACTAGGATCTTGCCCGGCCCTTACTCAAGGAAAACTCGTTCCAAGAGCGCATTGAATCTCTTTACGTATTGCATATGCACAAAATGCCCCGTGTCCGTCCACACTACGAACTCTGCCTCGGGCATATGCTCGCTTAAATACGCCGAATTTGATGGCCGGATAATATGATCCTGATCTCCGGTCAGGATCAATACCTTTGGGATGGCCTTGGATATTTGTGCGAGACGCTCGGCTTCCATATGGTGCGTCAACCCCGCCCACATCTGCGAAACAGCCCCGAGGGTTTTGGGATGCGTGTTATGGCTGCCTGTTCATCGTATAGCTTGCGAGGCATCAATATTAATACAATGGTCGACGTCACGTAACTGAGCACGCACCATGATTTGAACTTCACGGTTTGTCCTGCCCTCAGGATCTTTCTCGGCTCTCGCATCCAACCACGAAGAGCTGAAACAGCTCTCCACAATGATGGGAGTACGCTTCTTTGGGTCCATAATGAATACTACCCTGGTTTCATTTCAGATGTCCGTTATGTACGTCATCGCGTTCAAGTTGTACTATACCTTAGGATACTCTTCAATCCGAACCACTACTCACGACTCCAGTTCAGTCTCCCTCAAAATAGGTCTCAATTCGACGCACCGGAGGAACGTTGAATATAGGGAGGCCCCCGGCTGTCGTCATCACAAGACTTAGAGAAATAAATCTTTCGGGGATGCGATAGGCTAGCTCTGTGAACACCAACAATGTCGGAACTCAGATAGATTTAGAGTACCAACGCACCTTGCGCAATCATACCGCCGAGCGATAGTCCAACAACATGGACACTGCGGCTCTCGGTCCAACCGATGAAATCGAGCAGTATAATGACGTCTTCCGCCATGGCACTCGTCCTGAAGTTTTTGGTAAATCACGCAACGGGGAAGCAAGTCGTCAGCCTCGATCGAATGGGGCAGACGATAAAAGGACAGACGAGTACGGTCCCTTTGGAGTGTCGCTGTTCCCTATGCCTCTATTATCGAAGACGAGAATGGAGTATTGCGAGAGCCGACTGAAGTGTTTCACTTGTGCAGCCCATGAGTTTAAGCTATTAATTAATCTGTGGAGACATCGTATCAATGGTGATAAGAAGGATCTGGCATGATACTCGCGCTGAGATGAAGACTACTTTGACAGGCCCCGTGCCATACTGTTCGAAGTACAGAAAGTGACTTTCCAGAGGCGGGTCCTGGCCTCTCGATTTTGCCACAGGGCAGAGACCCTTGCGAGTGCAGGTGGCTGGGTCATGAATACTTGGCCATAGCTGCTGAGGTGCGTCCTGTCCGGTAGCCACTGTCATAACAGATTGTGAATGAGTGTCACTCTGAGTCAAAACGCACTCGAGGCGCCCTTTGATCCGTTTGATGAAGTATTTGATGCGGACGATCTTTATGAGGTCGGGCATACCACATGGATCAGCGCAAGTCTCGGGCGGCTTGTTTGCTTTGACCTGTCGTTGTCGTTTAGTGATACCATTCGTGAATGGTTCGCACGCGAGTCGGCAGCGATCAAGGTTGTTTCGTCAAGGTTTTTGCCTGACAGAGCGCGCGAACGGGATACAGGATATCCGAGTCGGTGTCTGCGCCGCAACGGAGTTCGGAGTCATATTATCCCTTCATAGAAATCGGATTGAGAACATTGAAAGGTGTAGGTGTAGACGACAGAAACCAAGATACAGACTAGTTGTCTCTCGGAATTGATGAACCACGTGTCAGTGCTCCAAACCGCTGTAGCGAGTAATAGACGTCGACCCGAGGGGAAGAGTAGGAAGAAACACGGAAATGCAGACGGATGCACGGACGCAGGCGGAGACGGAGATCGTTAATGCAGAAGCGACGACATAATGAGATGTTCATTTTCCGTAATCAGAAGTGGCCGGAGGAGTGGGAGATCATGCCCTCCAGGAGGTTTTTTGGGAGCGGCTTGCGACGTCTTTTACGAAGCAAGGCGGCCGTGGGTCCCCTCTCTCTCCGCTTCACATGCTGATGCGCGGTGCTCTCCGTGCAGACCTGTGGCTACCGCTGCAAGCTCACGCACGTCCTCTTCCGTCGCAGGCGACACAGCTTGCCGTACTCGACGCGAGAGCCACGAGCCTGTCCGAACGACTGGCATCTGGAATGTTATCTGCTCGTGATTATAGATAGTTTAGACTCGTAGCCAGCCGTTCGAATGAGGATTTTTGAGGGCCCCCCGTATGTTTGTGAGGACATGTTTGTGAGGACCGGAGGATCCGCGCAGCCGGCACCTTACTCGGAAAAGCCCGATAATCGAGGTCACTAATATGACCTAATCGGGAAATGCGTTCGTCCTTGAGTCTGGACTCACACCCGCTCACCATCATCATCCATCATGTATCACAACCGCAGTCCACTGGGCCCACTGTATACCTCTGGTCAAGGCCCAACTTTGACGCCTGCAGGCTGCCGGGCTTTTAATTTAATTTTTCATCTGACTGTTGTTGTTGAGACCCTACAGTCCTATACCACCAATAGCAGTGCTTCGAAGTCGTCGTGTCTTGTGCTTGGTCTCATGTCCGTCTCATGTCCAGATCACTGAGGGGATCTATGTTACGTTCTTGTTCTAATTCTGATCACGCATTTCCCAGGCAAATTAGATGTATCTGATGCTTCCCGACTCCTCTGTCCTAGCCATCATATGGCGCACCTCCAGGATGGGTTCTGCAGGCGTTAACGGTATCTATAATTACGACCGTATAATATTTGAACCTCATTCTAGATTCCAGTGACCCTTTTTTGGGTTATCGACGTTCAATCACTGGTTATAGGCGCTGAGTCCGAGTCCACAAATCACTCCGCATCATGATGTGGCACGAATACTAGAAGTAAACGCAAGATTGGGCGCAAGAACCGTTGTCTCCCCATCTCAGTTTACTTTCTCCCCTATGGTTACTCAGCCTCCCGAAGGTGCTGGCTTTACTAGGATATTCGGCAGTAGCAGCGACCCAACAACCCTCCTCCTCGCTGCATTTCTTCTCCTTGCGGGTATTTGGCTCATCCCGAGACTCGCTCAGAGTTACATCCGTAACCTTCCACCGGGTCCGAGGGGGCTTCCCCTCATTGGTGACGTTATACACATCACAGATCACGAATGGCTGGCTTCACCGCAACGCAGGGATGACTATGGTGACACACCATGCCTTCAACGTGTCAAAGCGCACTCATGAATCGTTCAGGAGAAGTGATGTATATCAACGCGCTCGGGAAAGGCATGTTAATCATCAATAGCCAACACGTCGCCATCGATTTACTTGAGAAACGATCTACCATATATTCTGATCGACCCCACTACATCTCTGCGGGCGATTTTATGACAAAGAACATGTCGTTTAGCATTTTGCCATATGGCGACCTGTATGCGGTCTACACTTTGTCTTGTATCCACGCTGACCCTATATAGATTGCGTCAGTTCCGTCGTGTCTCTGCAGAGGGCTTCTCCAAATCAGCCGTACAGCACTTCCACCCCATCCAGAATCGCGAGGCGATCATGTTGGCGCTTGCACTGATGAAGAGTCCTCCCAATCTGGAGAAGCATTTCCATCGTCACGCATGGTCTATTATGTTATCCGTCGATTACCACCTTCCACCAGTAGAGTCAGAGGATGACCCATGTATCGTTGGAGTTGAAAACCATGTGCGGCGGTTTTTGCGCGAGGTACAACCCGGGACACGTCTGGTCGAGTATTTCCCTTGGTTGAGATATGTCCCAAGTAGGTGGGTACATTTTATGCGTTGTCGTCGGTCTCCTCTCATCGTGCCATACAGTTTCGCCAAGTGGAAGCGCGACGCACAGTACTGGTTTATCCAGGACTCACTCAGGTTTCAGCGTCTTCTGGGCAAAGTTACCGACGACTTGGTACGCCCTGGCTGAATTGATCGACAGACGAAATGGATCATATATCCCAACTGCAGGCGAACGGAATTGATCGACCGAGTTTCGGTGCTACAATAATTAAAACTCAGAGCAAACACGGCCTTTCAGAACTCGAGCAGGCCTGGCTCGTCGGCGTCATGCTGTATGTCCCCTAACATATGACAGGCCTCGAGAATCTGAAGGCATGTAGTTCCGCGGGCGGGGAAACAGTGTCTGCCTCATTGCAGTGGTGGATTCTCGCCATGCTCGTGTACCCCAATGTACAAGCCCGTGCCCACGCCGAGCTCGACGACGTTGTCGGCCGCGGTCGTCCACCGACCTTCGCAGACATCCCATTTCTCCCCTATATCCGCGCGATGGTCAAAGAGACACTGCGCTGGTCACCAATAGCTCCCTTTGGCGTGCCACACGCTTCGACCGCGGACGACTGGTATGAAGGCATGTTCATCCCCAAGGGCACGATCTGCCTCCAGAACATGCGCTTACTCAACTTCGACCCGGAGGTGTTTGGCGGCAACGCGGCAGAGTTCGACCCGACTAGGTACCTGGATGAGAAAGGTCGGGTTAAGATGGTGACGGAGGGCCGAGAGGAGGGACACATGTCATTCGGATTCGGGCGGCGTGTGTGTCCTGGGAGGTACGTTGCTGAAGGGACACTCGTGATCGACCTTGCGACGCTGCTTTGGGCGATGCGATTCGAGCGTCCTGAAGGATCGCAGGGTGAGTTGGACATGCGTACTCTTGTCCGATCTGGCCCCACAGCGTACGTGTTTTTGCGTGCTTTTTCAATGAGTCCTTACTTAGACAGCACAGTCGCCCTGTTCCGTTCGAATGCAAGGCAGTTCCTCGGTTCACGGAGGCTGAAGCGTTGCTGAACGAAGCACTGAGTATGTACGAATAAAGGGGTCTCCTTGTGGCGTTGTAACGTCTTGCGTGTTGCGGTGCTGAGTGTCGCGGTTTTGTTCTTCGGAAGAGGGTCCACGACGGGTGCTTCTTCTGGACTCCCATTTCCCATTTCTTGGCCACCAATGACGTCTACCCTTAGCACTCCCCTTCATTTACCGCGATGCCCCATTTTCTCTTACATATCTTCTGTAGTGCCTGGGGGGCGATGAATGTTTTTTGACCAAAGCGGCATGCTTGCTCAGAGATTTGAATTGTCCAGGTTCATTACTGTGTTTTCTCATCCCAGATCGAATAAGATCATAGATCGTGACCTATGGGAAAATCGCTTTACTCACCCGATCGAGAGGGGCATGTCCAACCAGTAACCAAATCGTTTGACATTCCAGTACCAATGTAAATCATTGTGCAATGATCCGTTTGGCACTTTTTCGCACCGAGCTTTTTTTCTTGCTGCCAGGGCTCTACGGTCTTTTAATTTTAGGTATAAACTCCGGTTCCACAGCGTCCAATACAGCTCCGCGGTTTCCGCGGGTTTTCCACCAGCTGTAGTACTTGTGTCTCCCGTGGCCGAGTCAGTCTCACCGATAGGGTGCCACCGACTTTCTTCACGCGCCAACCCACTCTATTCATTTCATGACTCATGCTCCGCATAACCGCACGATCCACGCTTTCCTTGAGAACATTTCTGGAGCAAGGAAGTTTTCGGGAAAACGTTGTGTCGGTCAGCATGGAACGGCGCCGGCCCACGTCAAGATCCCCTGTAAGTGTCGGTGCAGTGTCAGTGCCCATCGGTCATCCAAATCAGCTTACGGAGCAAAACATTATCAACTTCGTGCTCTTTCGGAGCACGAACGCGTAGAGATAGAGATCTACAGTAATCATGCCTCGGCGGTCTTCTCACTGAGGCAACCACCAAGCATCTATTAACACAACGAGAACTGGTACAATTAAGCCCATTACAGATACACTACAGTACCATAAAAATAGCATTATTGACGCTGCGCAGTGCGTCTTCATGGAACTATTAGCGGAACTCCATTCCGGTGGCGGGCGACAACCCAGTGTAACTTAGTTATAATTATTTTCACGCCGATTCCACAATCAACACAAACTTGACAGCGAAACGGGGACCACGGTTAGGGAAGCGAGAAATAGACCGTGAGGAATTGCTCATAGTTGAGCTGGGCCCAGCCGTCATTGTCCCCGTCGAGCCGCCTAAAGGACTCCGTAAACTGCTTGACAAACACACACGCACGCATGAAGCGGTCAAACGTGATTGATGGCCGACCTGGTACCTCAGAACCCGTAGGCGAGGAAGCTACCGAATAAAAATAAAAATAATCAATCGTACAAACGAGTCAGACATATGAAATAGACGTACCATATTTGACCACGAGAAGCGCGAGTAAGTGGTGGGGGAGCTTGAAGCCGAACTGGCTCAGGGCACTCTGGAGCTCCGAGCCGTCGATGGTCCCAGAGCCGTCTTGGTCAAAGCGTCGAAATACATGCTGCCAGTCCTGTTGTATTTTTAGTTTACTAAGTCCCCTTTTCCAGCGTTGACTCGACTTATACACACCTCAATATATCGCCAAAGGCCGGAGAACTGGAGGGAGCACGTGAGAGACTGCGGATGGCACATGGGGAAAGCTCGCTCACCTCGTTAAAGTCAATGTCACCGGTCCGATTTGTATCCTGAGACGTGTGATGTTAGTAAGTGGAACAAACGCCGCCTCGATGCGCGATCACAAACTTACAAAGAGGCCCATGAGGAGCTTCACAGTGTCGAGGTCAAAAGCTACAAGTCACAAAACACGTTGAGTAATCCCCAAGCAGACGCAGTGTGAAAGGAAACGCACGGGTCCAGTCACCATTAATCAGCGCCCTCTCTGTCAACCATCCGTTTAGCTCGGTGTATGCTGCGCATAGATTAGGGGATACCAAAAGCACAACTCACGCAGTTCGGGTGCAGAAATGCTCCCAGACCGATCTACGTCGACGGAGACGAACCACGCCCATAATCTAAGCGGCGTCGAGTGAGATAGAACGAGATGGTCTAGGACATTGACTTACTTGGGGTTGGCACCGGGCGGCGGGACTGACTCGCGTATGACGGCAAAGCCACCTACTCCGCTCCCGACTGGGTACCGACCACTCGCGCGGGTATATTTTGTGCCGGGAGGAGCGAGCGCAGGTGCATCGGCGTGTTGTGTGCCGTATTGTTTACTGTGTTGTGAGCCGTGGCGCTGTAATCGCGGCGCACGACGCGTGCATGTCAGTATGACGACGACTGAGGTAGAGGAAGATGCCTACACGAAAGAAGGACATTTTCACAGATGGGGGCCAAGTACTACTGTAGTGGTTGGAGGAGAGGTGTTGGTTGGGTTGGTGTCGTTTGATTCTACGACCCTGCAGGACGTTGGGGCAATATAAAGGTGGGCGAAGCGCACAGCCAATTCTAATTCAGGGTCTGGTGACTCAGGGGGGATGTCATGTCGAAGTGCGCCAATGGGATGGAGATACCCCATACAGCCGGCGGTGTGCCGGTGCTGTACTGGCGGTGAAGACCCTCCTCGACGTATCTGGGCACTTCACACAGCATGCGTCACCCGCTTTGGAGCGCCATCGGACCTCTAGAGAGACCCGTGCTCAACTTCGCGACCATTCGACGGCACACACAGCCCCTCGTCGTTTGGCCACAGCCAGAGTATTTCCAGGTAGGGCTGTGCGGTGGAAATGCGGTGCAGATAGGTCGAGTGTCGGAGCGTCGGAATGCCACAATTAGGTACGGTTCCTGGAATAGAGATCCCTCGTTACAAATGCAGAAAGCTCGGTAAATCAGTCCATTTGTCATCATGATTATGTAATTTAGACGACGAGGCAAGGAAACAACAAACACGATTCACAATACGGGGTCCAGATCTGCAGATACTAGGCGTACTGTACAAGTAGCTTTCTTCCTCATTCTCTTACAAAAAACCCCAAACCAATTTCTAGTTATCAAGCTCCTTCGGCCACTACCCGTTCAGGGCAATGACAAGACGGTCTGGAGGAACTGGTCATAGTTGATTTGTATCCAACCATCGCGGTCGGTGTCGAGAGCGGAGAACGCCTCGGTGATTTGCTTCACAACGACGCACGCGCGCACGAAGCGGTCGAAGGTGATGCCTGGATGGGCCCCCGGATGGGCACCTGGGTAGGAACTCTGGGTCGGTGCAGATGCTTTGACGTCTTTTATGAGTAAGTGCGGATAGCAAGAGCGACATCAGCGGTACAGACCGTATTTGCGCTGCAGGAGGTCGAGCAGCTGCGGAGAGAGCCTGTAGCCGAACTGGTTCAGAGCATTCTGCAGCTCGGTACCATCGATGCTACCGGATCGATCACGGTCGAAGTGGCGGAAGACGCCTTGCCAGTCCTGGTACATTATCGTCAGATTCTGTATAGAATGTGACGAAGAAGGGGTGCACACCTTGATGTACTTCCACAGGCCGGCGAACTCATTGAAACCGATCGTACCGCTCCTATCGGTGTCCTTCACAGGCGGAAAGTAGAAAGGTCAGGTGTGAAATGGATAGAGGTCATGAAATCACACATACGAAGATGCTCATGAGAAGCTTGACAGTGTCAAGATCAAAGGCTAGATAAGCGATGTCGTCAACGATCAGCGCCATCCGAAAAGATCGAACATCCGGAGGTACGCACGAGACCAATCTCCGTTGATCAGCGCCCTCTCTGAGGGAAGTATAAGCGGCATAGTGGGAACACGAAAACGAAAACCACTTACGGAGCTCGGCTGCAGAGATATGGCCCGATCGGTCCACGTCGACAGCGGAGAACCACGACCAGAGCCTATTTGTTCGAACAGCTGTCAGCTATACTCGCAGCGGGAGTATGTGGAGCGCTCCACGTACTGGGGGTCAGCACCGGGGGGCGCGGCTGCCTGGTGAGGCGCAAAGCCTCCGGCTCCGCGATATCCTCCAGCAGGGGCACCGTACTGCTTCGTGCATGTGTGTGAGTGCACAGTCAGGAGTCAGCGCAGGCTGGAGTGAACATACACCACCGTAAGACATGTTTCCGTAGATTCAGGGGCTGGGGGTGAGTTGTGTGTGTCTTCGTGTGAGTAAACGAAGTCGGAAATCGAATAGACGAGATAGAAGCGTCGCACGGTTGTTTATATAGGTGGAGAGTTGAGACACAGCCACAGGCAAATTAATTGTCCTGCCGCTTTAGCACTGCGGAGTTGAGGCGATATCCGTTGGCAGACACAGCTCAACTATGAACTAGTGGAAATGGAGAGGAGAGGAGCAGAGAGGAGTTTAAAGGCCAGGCTGTGCTCTATCGATTCCACCCCGGCCATTGCCGCTCTCCCCCTAATGTAATCTAATGTAATCTAGGCGATCACGGGTCCGAGTTGCACGCACAGCCCGCATGGCCCTTGTGACCAGTTCACCGAGCTCGGGAAGGAATGGCTTACCCCCGGGCTCATGAAAAAAACCACCAACACAGCATAATCATTGGGTACATTCCTTGCTCGCATTGCCACTGAGGCAGGGAGGATTCGGCGACCTGACTAAAGCCCGAAGCTGCGAGGCTCTGTAGCAAAGGCCGCGTAGTAGATTTGCTATGCTAACTTACTCGGAAGAAATGCTGGCACGGTGACTCGCTCTGGCAATCGATGCCATGAATCCAATGCTGTACTACGGGGCAAGGGGCACGCCGCTATCTTCTTTCCGCACTGGAGGCATAGTAACGATTCGCGAGGTTGTATTGTATTGTATCGAAGTCATGGCGTGCCCAAACCCAGGGCAAACGTCGAGACTTCACTTATCTCAGACAAGCGCAATACATCGTACCGTCAAGTGACGTGGCGCTGCTTCATCGGCAATATTTACATGGCGCGCGACCTCTTGTTCTCTACGATACACTGTATGGCCATCGGTCATCCTCGAATTATAATTAGAACTGAATGCTATTAAGGGACGGGCGCCCTCCTCTCCAGGGATGGAGGAACGGCGCTGATGGGGCTGGTCACATTCGCACGTCTGCCACCCTGGGCCTAATTGAGTTGAGTATATCTGAGGTAGTGTAATCGTGATGTAAGTCATGATGCATGATACATGGTGTTCTGCTGTACAGTATATGATCTATCCCCATCTGACACCACATTGATGCAAGGCGGGCAGGGGCGAAGCTGGCACGAGATAGCTGGTCAGGCGACAAGGATCCGAGAGGACCGGTTCAGTCGGCGAGGGGATGTTTGCTGAGCACGATAATGAACAAAGCGACTTGACAGCTCGCTTTGAAGAGGAGTTGGCTGAAGGGGAGTACACGATGATAGGAAGGGAACTGGATGATTGATTCGAATACAAACGAGTCATTTGAATTCTACATTTCTAAACAACTGGATCTCAGACGTAAGAGTGTGTCCGGAGACGACGCTGCTTGGGATGGAGACCAATGTCAATATGGAGGGTGAATTTGACTTGCCTTGCTTTGCAGCTTGGATGGACCTGGTGAATGGTCACATGGGACTCGTCTGTCGCGCAAAAATCGACCGTGACATGGGGGGACATCTTACCGTCGACTTTTGCGCGACAGTGTGGCTGCCGGTCTTCGCTACCCCGCTCTCTCTGTGCCAACCGGTCCCCCTTCCGGTATTTATCAGCATCGAGGGCGCGTTGAAGGGGAACAGAAATACGTAAGTTACCTCGTCTTCACTATCCCGATGCTACGTTCCAGCCTCAACCTTGCGTAATGGGCGCGTATGCGGGTCACTACAAAGTGCCGTTCACGTGGCCAGGTTGCATAAACCGTGCTCCTGAGAACACTCTATGCGACACGGCGTCATTAAAGCGAAACAAAAATGAGGCACTGACGAAGGGAAGCGTTCTAGAGTTTATGTTAGCCCGGGAATGTCAGTAATAACACAACTTGAAGCAAAGCCAAAGTTGAGCGCTACTGTTGCGTATCTGAAAGATAACGGATGGCGCCGAATACAATATCGAGTCACCGAGAGATCTCGAACTGACACGGTCACAAAATAAGGTCTTGCAATCATCCAAAGGCGGGGATGTCTTGGTCACCAAGCTGGCCACCGTCGCGTCATGTGTAACTTGAGTGCTGGTTGCTTTGAGCAAGATGTGAGGGACTGATATGTAACCTAGAATCATCTTAAAAGCGTAAAAAAGCTCCTTGTCAAAGTACTTATTCCAGAATTCCGAACCATCTCCAGAGCTGTCTTCTTAGTCAGTCGTTTGGCTGCCTCCGCGCCAGAGTGCGAGGTCAAAAACGGTTCTGAGTTGGTCAACATCATTTCACTGTCATTACACCGCACATTTCAGGAGGTACTACATACCCGTTGACGAGTGAGGATAGGGGCCCTTTTGATTGAGGATACCAGGGAAATGGGACTTGGCCTGTGGTATAATATCAAACCGCTGAACATGGGAAAGGAAAAGGTCGGCAGGAGTCGGGGGAGATGTTTGGGATGGAACAGCACAAAATATAAGAGCGATCTGATGCCCTGAACCCATGTCATGACGTGTCAACCGATATTCAGCCGACTATAGCATACTAGCGACTGCGGACCGGCCCTTCGGGCCGGTCTGTGTGCATCAATTGTTGGATTTGCCCCAAACACGCGTCAGTAAATAAAACAGTAAGGAAGCGTGAGAAGAGCTCATGATAATGTTACATGCAGTAAGAAAATGAGGGCAAAGAGGTGGAAAGACGGCAAACAGTGAGCTATCCCAAAACATTTGAGACAAGTTTTGAGAGGTACAAAGCGGTCAATTTCATACGAATTTGCCAGGACGTGGCAAAGTCAACCCACACGATTAGAGCGACCTTGTAATCGAATCCAACTAATTCTCCGCTGAAGGAGATTACACTATTCATGATCGGCGGATGCTGGTCTAAGGGCCGGACACGAGGAGCACGAGGCAGTAAGAATCCAAGGAGCACGGGGCCGAGGCAATAGGGGCAGCCAGCGCAAGGTCCAGTTGTCTCACGCTGTTGCGTGTTAGTCAGCGTGAGTCGTACTGCTGCTTGTCTCCGATGACATACATAGGCCACCTGAGACCCTGGCCCAGAAATACAAAGATGCCCAGGATTTGGGGGTGTGAAGTGGCGCAAGTAAGCGCGCAGGCCTCCGCGGGGTGCGAGGTGTTGTAGGTAGCTCCGTGGCGGTCGAAGTCGTGTCTCTGTCGAATTTCTAAGGCTGCACGTGAGTGCTGCGTGGTCGGGAAATGGAACGGTGGGGTACACTGAGCCCTGCTGGATAGGATGGTCGCAGGCAATCGCAGACAGTCGCGCACACTTCCGCGCAATGCGAAACTTCTCAGAGGTGGCTACCTTAGTCGTCGATGCGTTATACTTGAGTTGCTAAGGCCGCACAAGGGTGCAGCGAGGTCGGGAATAGGGACAGTGGGCAGCATGGAGCCCAGCTGGTCCGGGTGGTCGGGGGCGATCGCAAACGATCGCGCACGCTTCCGCGCAACACGAAAATTTGCAGAGGTGGCCATCATGGCTGGCGACACATTACAATCGACTCACTAAGGCCGCGCGAGGGTGCGGCATGCTGGGGAACGCACATCTGTTGTTGCGTGCACCAATGACTGAAAAGTGTGAGGACGGTGAGTTTGAACTTCGAGAAGTTCAACACGAAGGGAAGGATGGAGGAAACGAATCTACTTCCGCATGCAACAACAGATGTCTTCCACCGAGGACTGAAACCCGCAAGGAAGATGAGTTTGTAAGTGAGAGAATGTGGACATGGGAAGGAAACGGAGGCAGCAAACAACGTACTCCCGCATGTGCAGGCATTGAAACCTCCAGTTCGACGGAAGATGAATGTGATTCGCTTGCGTGGCGGGAATGCTTCATAGCGGTCAGCAAGAAATGAAAGGGAGGTCATAAAAGAGGAACTTGTTGCGAACTTTCACAGTGTCGTACTCTTCGTAGTCCAATTGAGTTGGCATGCAGCATAAGAAGGGAAGAGGGAGCTCCCGAAGAAAGTGGCTTGGAGTGCATAGTGATCACGCAAAACGTCGGCACAAACGTCTCACTGACAGCTGTCTCTCACGTTGCGCTACATGGAGCATTTAAAAGCATAGCAAGAAGAAACAGCAGTCACAGAAAGCAGGCATTAATGTCTGAGCAGAGGTGAAGCAGAGGAGGCCCAACGTGAATTAGGGGCAGTCGACACACACAATTGGTCAGGATTCTATGTGTCAGCAAACAAAAAATATGCGCGAACACGTCAAATAGGGGCAGTCGTGCGAGACACATTCAATTTGTCACGATTCTATGTGTCAGTGGTGGCAGTCGCGAGACACAGAGACATCCATTTGGTCAGGCAAAATGCCGCGTAGCCGGCACTAATGTCCCAGACTCCCAGTCCCACTATGCGCTATGCAGGGCATTCGAAAGCATGGCAAGGTTACACAAAGCTGGCACTACCATCTGAGGAGAAGGGACGCAGGGCAGGAACATCAAAGGGAGGCAGCGCGAGCACGTCAAACAGGGGCAGTCATGAAGAGAAAGATGATTTCAGGGGCTTAGTAACGTACAGCAGCGCCGAAGGGTATTATAGCCCTCAGTACGGAATGGAGTAGATCATAGGAGACTGTACGTCAATGTTGACGTACAGTCATTGCATCCGCGTTTTCCATTTTTGATTTTTCCGAATATAAAATTTACAGCGTGCACAGCAGGAAGAACGCACCATGTGGATTGAGCGACGACTTTGAGGTGAAAAGGTCGCACATGTGGCAAACCAATGAGAACTGCTGCAGGGGGACGCAAGCGTCGCACACTCGCTTTTCTTCTGCGGAGCCGGGGACTGATTGATTGACAAGGAAAAACCCCTTTTCAGATCGAGCAATGCGTCACAAGAACCGATTGACCTTGAAGGGAAGTCCACTAGAGACCACAAAGACGGTGATGAGTGCAATAACTGCAGCTTATTCTGAAAAGCAGGAAAGATGATTGAGACCAAAGGGTAGCGAGTTGAGAAAGTCACGCGATCAAGCAAACTATAGAACCAGAGCGCAACGGAAAGGGGGCTGCCATACGCAACGGACAGGAGGTGGATGTGCGCAAACCATTTCAAACGCGAGCGAACAAATTGTTCGTCAGCATTCTATGTGTCAGCAAAATGTGTGTCAGCAAATGCATCGTCGATGCTTTATATTTATACAAGCTTCAGCACCGTGCCTACGGCACGGGGTGCAGAAGCTTGTTGGGGGCTGCGCCCCCAAACCCCTGCTTTTCTACCTTAACTCAATCCCATATTAGTCCAAGCGTAGTGTGGAAGTCCAAGCGTAGCGTGGAAGTCCAAGCCCAGAAGTCCAATGATCATGAAATTCATTCATTTTTGTATTTTTATGTGTTTTACATTTGCTTTTATCATTTTGTGTTTATCTGTAGCTTATTTAATTTGTTTTCACCTCATGCTTGAGTCATTTCCTTCGTTTCCTTTCGTTGGATGCCAGCCACCGCATTTTTGCTTAGTCAACAGCTCCTTCCTTTTTGGTTGGAACCCACCCTACTGAAAAGACGGCGGTTTTGCTTAGTCACTATCATGTAAGCAGCTCCTTCCTTTTCCGGGACCGTCGTCTGTTGTATAGTAGATATTGTACTAGCAATTCACGACGGCCCCAAGGGGCCGTCATTCATGAACGCTTACAGATTCCAAATATAATCACGCTGCGCTTTGTTTGCTACCCGAAATTGCAGAACATGGTTCTATTCAGAGAGTAATGACATGGGCAGGTGAAGTATCGTTTGTAGACGTCATGTCAGAGTCGCTCTCGCCGAAATGTTGCGTCGTGTTTAGTCATCGTATACGAAGATCGAAACACCTATCATGTCGACATCCACATAAGCATCGACGGCAAGCGGTGTTCGGTTCTCGTCGCTCAATCAACTTGCTGGAGAAGGGTTGACATTCACTCTAATGGCTCCAATCTTATGTCAGAGTGGAGTGTAGGTAGGCGACAAAGGGAGTGGGCTACACTGAACCCGCAGGCGATCGCAAACGGTCGTGCATGCTTCCGCGCGACGTGACATTTCGCAGAGGTGGCTACCCTGGTTCGCGACGCGTTGTGCTCGAGTTGTCAAGGCCGCACGTAAGTGCGGCGAGGTCAGGAATGGGAACAGTGGGCTGCATGGAGCCCTGCTGGTCTGGGTGGTTGCAGGAAATCGCAAACGGTCGTGCACGGGGGTGCACCAGCACGGGAGACGGCAGGCCGTCCGACTCTGCCAATTAGTGATGGTAAGGTTCGGTTCGGTTCGGTTCTTTGACCTTTTTTCCCGAACCCCGAACCGGACCATTGGTTCGGTTCAGGGGTCTAGGCTGAACCCCGAACCGAACCATTGGTTCAGGTTCACATTGGTTCGGTTCAGGTTCGGGGAGGGGTTGAACCTGAACCAAACCTGAACAGAGGCCATGCTTATGTAATCACACAAAATTTGCAGAGCCACCCTGTCGGTTACCACAAAAGACTAGCTGTTCCAATTTGGGCACACACAGAGCGACAATGTCCGGGCGAAAAAGCGGGGGCCAGCTTTTATTCAAAATGTCAAGAAGCTCTTGCGAGATCATGACGTAGTCATAGCCAACAAGTTGGGTGAATGAGTGTCGTCCTGTCTCCCACTTCGCCTGACAAAACAATCATGCATCTTCACGTGCACCATCAAGATCTCAGAAATGCTGTCAAGGGCATGCACCCGCCCGTTCGCCTTCTCACGCTCAATTGGTCACTCGACCAGCCCCACGCAGAGATCCACCGTATCTGCGCAGACCACATCATGATGCGCGGCACGAACCACCAAACGCTACACGGCGACAAGCAAGGTAAAGCGCACGAGAGCGTCCTGTGGCGCTTCTTGATCGACACCGAGCCGCTCGCAGACGACGAGGTGGACTCGCCATGCCGCGGCGCCGTGTCGTTGTCTTCGCCATGCTGCGGTGCCGTGTCGTTGTCTTCGCCATGCTGCGGTGCCGTGTCGTTGTCTTCGCCATGCTGCGGTGCCGTGTCGTTGTCTTCGCCATGCTGCGGTGCCGTGTCGTTGTCTTCGCCATGCCGCGGTGCTGTGTCGCTGTCTTCGTCACGCCGCGGCGCCGTGCATCTGTAAACGCAATTAGGTGTTCAGAGCTGTTCAGAGCTGTTCAGAGCTGTTCGGAGTGTCCTTGAACGGCTCCGAACAGCTCCGAACACCTACTGCAGTTACAGATGTGTTGCTGTCGTTGTCGTAGCGCCACGCGCCGTGTTGCTGTCGCTGTCGTAGCGCCACGCGCCATGTCGCTGTCGCTGTCGTAGCGTCACGCACCGTGTCGCTGTCTTCGTCACGCCGCAGCGTCGTGTCGCTGTCGTAGCGCCGCGGCACCACGTTGCTGTTGTGGCATTGGGGTGCCATGTCGCAGTCATGGCGTTGCGATACCGCGTCGCAGCCGTGGCGTTGCGATACCACGTCGCAGCCGTGGCGTTGCGATACCACGTCGCAGCCGTGGCGTTGCGATACCACGTCGCAGCCGTGGCGTTGCAATACCACGTCGCAGCCGTGGCGTTGCGATACCACGTCGCAGCCGTGGCGTTGCGATACCACGTCGCAGCCGTGGCGTTGCGATACCACGTCGCAGCCGTGGCGTTGCGATACCACGTCGCAGCCGTGGCGTTGCGATACCACGTCGCAGCCGTGGCGTTGCAATACCACGTCGCAGCCGTGGCGTTGCGATACCACGTCGCAGCCGTGGCATTGCGATACCACGTCGCAGCCGTGGCGTTGCGATACCACGTCGCAGCCGTGGCGTTGCGATACCACGTCGCAGCCGTGGCGTTGCGATACCACGTCGCAGCCGTGGCGTTGCGATACCGCGTCGCAGCCGTGGCGTTGCGATACCGTGTCGCAGCCGTGGCGTTGCGATACCGCGTTGCAGCCGTGGCGTTGCGACGCCGTGTCGCCATCGTCATAGCGAGGCTGGAATTGGCACTTGCAAGCCAAAGGTGGTGGTGGCAGTACAGGCCTGCGCGGGGCGAGGTGGAGGCAGCGCCAAGAGCGTGGTTGGAACCTAGAAAGAAAGAAAAAACACTGTAGTTAGTTAGCTAAAAGGATCAGACAAAGGAAAAAACACTTAGCTTCTTTAAATTGAGGGTTCCCTGGGCCAAGGAACAAAAAGTCGACGAGCGCTGCCAGTGAGCGTCAGATGACAATGGCAGTCTGTTGACACGTTGCAACAGCGTCCGGTCCGGCGACCTGCGTGCCCGGCGAAACCCGTGACCCATGACGGTACAGGTTTCACGAGGGTCACAAATTCGGTACCCGTACAGTACCCGTACCCACCCGAACCCCCAGGCTGAACCCACACAGGTACATAAACTCATGCCATTCACTAAATAGAACACTTTTTGATTTTGGTTTAAGTGCCTAAATTTTTTGTATATTTTCAATGGTTCATTGGTTCAGAACTGGTTCAGAACCGGTTCTCCAGTTTCAGGAATTTGCTGAACCCCGAACCGAACCAATGGTTCGGTTCAGGTCAACAGCCGAACCTGAACCTGAAACTGGGGTTCGGACCGGTCTGGTTCAGGTTCGAACCGAGGTTCAGAACCGAACCTTACCATCACTACTGCCAATGCCAGCGTCGGTGCTCGGATGGCTGGGGTGGGATAACGTCCGGCTCCAAGTCCTTTGGCGTCGTGCTGTTCTCTGCAGGAACGGGCGACGCGAGAGGAGCCTCGGGTGCAGGGGGTAACGAAGCTGGCACCCCGAGCAGAGCCCGCGTCGCCGAAATACTCGCTTGGTTCCTCCGAGACTGTGATCCACACTTTTTTTGGAGGCTTGTTGCTGTACCAACGGAACCAACGTCTTTGGACTTGTTCGACTCTTCCCAAGGTAAAGGCTCTCGCAGGAGTTCTGTTTGTTGATACAGTTCGCTGCATGTCAATTCTCAACGGACGCAACTGACTTTGTTCGTTGACCTTGAATGGGAAGCGGGGGCGTTGTACATACCTCGATCACCCATCAGAGCGAATTCGCGGTTGTTGCGAGTTGGGCTTTGTAGTGAGTATGTACTGTACGTAATTGGGTGAGGTCAGCTGCGGTGCATGAGCCTTCGAGCTCGGCCCCCCATTGTGGTTTGCGGGCCTCGGACGCGTCCAACCGAGCCTCGCGAAAAACATGCGTGCCGTCGAACGTGCCAGTGGGCGTTGGTGCCCCAGCACCACCCACACCGGATATTGGGTTGAGCAGGCCACCGCTCGGCGGCGTCGAGCGCCATGGCCATACACGCCCGCACGGCACTCTTGAGAACGCGAGGGGATGAAGCCAACACCACGCCGCCTTTGACCCGTAAGCAGACCATCAACATGATCAATCAAACACTGTTGCGGAAAGGGACCAAATTCGTCCTGTCCATGTTAGGGGGATAGGGGGTCACGGACATCCACTGTTGCATGCTTCGACGACTGAAAAGCATTACAACGGTGAGTTCGAACTTCGAGAAGTTTGACACAAAGGGAAGGATGCAGGAAATAAACGTACTTCTGCATGCATAGGCAGGGTCACTTCGAGCGCAACATCCGTTGTACCGTGACGCTGCCACGGCCATAATGCTCGCCGTTTTCGTAGCCACCCTCTTCACTGTGTCGTAGGAATGTCTTCCCTGTCACCGATGTCGTTGCTTGTGATCAGAGCACCTGCGGCACGCATGAGGCCCAGGTCATGTCATTCTTGACCTGCCAGCATTGTAGGACTCTGCGGACATGGCTCTTCAGTGATGTTAGTCGAATGCTCGCCGGGTCCAGGGTTCACCAACTTCACCCAGCTGAATTTTTGTGAACTGCGGCGAACGGAAAACAGGTCGTCATATGTAAAAGAAGCACATCAACATCAACATGCGAGGAACCCCCCTTTCGTCTATCAATGCAGTACGCATATGATCAAGCATATGATGTTGCCTTTCACTTGGGCAGCGTGCAAGCTTCACTGCAATCAGACAAAGATGTTTCAGAATTCATAGACAACGAACCAAGTGCCAGTAACAGCACACAGTTCACGATGCACGGCCGTGACACTGACTATCAGCAAGAGTGGGCCAGAGAACGTACAAACCTCTTGCAAGCCCTCACGAAGGTGTTGTTGTCATCCTCGGCTTTAGGAGACAGAGAAAGTACAGCAGCGTATCAAGAACTCAATACATAGGCAAGGTATGAAGAGTGGAGTAGGCGACAGGTGGAGAGTGTTGTTCTGTGACGGAGGAAGTTTTGATGGCGTTGACGACAATACATCCCCATCCGCGATGAGAAAATTCCGGATACATAGTTCCTGGTTGCCTGGCAGACTTGATGATCCTGTAAAGAAGGGAGAGATTGCACATCTTGAATAATCTGTTAGTATATGAGAGGGTGAAGACCACGTATATTTCCAAGCCTCCATGTTCTGTCAAAGGGAATGCGATCACCCCAAGGGTTACCCGGTCACAGATGCCGCATCGGAATGCGGTCACAGATAGCTAGTGGTAAACATCCAAATGAAGTTTCTTGACCTCAACGCAAACGGTCGAGTACAGTAGTACAACTCATGCAGTTTGTTCGAAACGGGCGTCCAATCAATTTGGCACACGGCATCAGTAGGGAAGAGGAAGCTCCAAAAGAAAGGGGCCAGTCGGCAGACAACCAGGATGCAGGGGCAGACAGATCAGGTGACAGCATGTGATCATTTGGGAAAGCGCAGGGAACACCGACTCCGAAGTGGCAGAATGAGATACCGCGGTTGCAGCCGGTCACTAAGCATTGAACATAGCTTGTTAATAAATACAGAAATCGAAAGAACATTATGGATGCAGACAGTGAATTGTCGAAAACAGACGACAATGAGCAAATTAAGACAGCAAGCGAGTCGCGAAAAAGGTTCAAAGCCCGACGGCTCCACACGACTCCGGGACAATGCGATGCCTAATTATTGTATAGATAGATAGATTAGCATTTGGTCAGTATCTCGTCAAGTCCGTGGGAACTTTCTCAAAAGGGATCGTATCGCGTCTAGTACCTTTAACAATCTCGGTGAGTACATGTGATCTTATAACACTGACATCAACCTACAGGGCTACCCCACCAGTTGCGCTCAAACTCGTGCTAGAGGTCGTAGCGAACAACTCATTCTCGAGAATGCGCGACTTGATGTAGCGTCTGTGAGCAGCTAGCTCAGAAAGGCGAGCGAGGACCGGGTCTGTTGGCAGTGGTATGTAGAGGTAACGTGTGCTCTACGTTACGTGTTACCCCTACACACCAGTGCGTTCCCCTTTTCCGCTCACAATCGAACCCCCCCCCCCTCTTCCCTTCCCTCGGCGGTCCCGACGCGGCCATCATTACTGCCATTGCCGAGTGTGCACGGGGCCGCTTGCAGAATGCTCTCCTTCACAGCCCGTATCGTCGTCGGGGTGCGCGCGGCAAGGGGCCATTGCTGTTGATGTCGCCGTTGTCATTGGCGATTCGCACGGGACCGGGGTGCGGGGTGCATCGCGGCCCATGTCGTCGTCGTCAGGCGCGGCAGAGGAAGGTGGTCCCGTCACCGTCACCACCGTGGTTGTCGTGCTGGCGCAGGGAGAAGTGAATGTAAGTGACAGAAAGGAAGGGGCGCCACCCTGCCATGCGCACCCCTGACGACGACGACGACGACGGCGACACGGGCTACGACGGAGGGCAATTCACACCAGCACCGGCCCCTCGCACTCGCGTGTTCCCTGTTGCGTGCACCCCCCATGACGACAGCGACCTCGCTGCGGCCGCCCCGAATCGCGCGTGCCCCGACGACGATGGCAGTGACAGAGACGAAAAGGATAACGGCGCCGCTGACCCCGCGCGCTTTTGGTAGCAACTCGGACAGGAGAATGTCTAGATAGCTGTTGTTTGTTTCACAATGGATGTATTCCCTCATTTTATGATGGCGAATCTAAACTCATATATATATACATATTGAGAATTGGTCAGGACTGGTCGGCCTAAGTGTTCAAAGCAAGGTTCAAAGTGGTCGGTGGTCATTAGACGGTCTCAGATTGTCTTGAACACCCCCCCGTATTACAGGTCAGTGTGCCATCTAAGATCGACTGCAAATCTTTAGCGTGTGACATGCTTTACACGCTCGAGGTCTTGGAGGGGTGTTAGGTGAAAACGGAGCCAATCATCGTAACTCAGTAACACAGAGTTCCCGAACTCTTCGCACGCCCATCGTTGCTTGAATCTTTATATGAGATGCGCAGCAGAAAATTCTATACAAAATAGCTTACCGCAGCCGGGGTGGTCGTCAAAGAGTACCGTAGGATATATATATAAACAAAAAGAACAAGGGTGACAGTAATAAGTTACCACACAAAACGAGAAACAAATATATCCCCCCTCCCCTCTACATGCGTCCGATCATGCACTCGCAACGACAATAGGCGGTAGACCCTCTGGCGGTCGCCCACGCTTCTTGCCCGTGCCACCTCCGGCGCCGGGCCCGCCGTTGGCCGCAGCAGCAGTGCCAACACCCGCACCATTCGCACCCTTTTTCTTTGGCGTCTGTTGTTCGGGAACAGGCGTTGCCCCCGTGGGCGTCGTCATACCTGTCATGGTCGGGGCCGACAGGACGACCGACGCGGATACCAGAGCGGATGCCGACGTCATCTGCGGACTGAGCACGGGCGTCGCGGGCTGGACGATGCCCATCGACCCGGGCGCCGCTCCCATAGCCACTATTGGTGTCCCCGCAGCCGGTACAGTCCCAGCGTCTGCGGAAGTAACGCCGCCCGCCCTCGCCAAGGGCACAACATTTGCCGCTGCTACCGTTGCGGTAGAATCCTTGGGCTTGGCTTTCTTCTTCGAACCAGACGCAGCTGCGGCGATTGCTGCGCTGCTCGGGCGCAACACCTGCCCGAGCGGGCCGAGCTTCGCCTGGGAGGGATTCGGCGGGTCGTCCTGGAGCACGACGGGAGCCACGCCGCTCGCGCTTGTACTCGCAAGACGGCGCTCGTAAAAGTCGCGCAACAGTCCGATTTGGTTCTTCACGCTTTCCGCTGTCAGTAAGACGAATGGTGGCGGTGGAGGGTACGGCGGTGGAGGCTCCGCGGACTTGGCGCTATCATCGTAAGAGGGGCGTATCAGTATAAGCGTCAGGGGAGGGTAGAGGAAACCGTACGTCGCATTTGGCCCCTTTGCGTTCTTCTTGCCCTTGAGGAGCCGTTTCGGTATCGAGAGTGATGAAAGACCCAACTCTGCAGCGATTCCGAGCTCGCGTAGGCCGAGAAAGTCCTCGCCAATGTCGTCTGTGAATTGGCCCCTGCACATCCGTGTTAGCGCTGTATCAGCTGAGACGTAAGATGGAGAAGCGCATACATGACAAATGCGCTCTCTTCTTCCTCATCGTCCTCGTTAGCAAAGAGTGTATCGTCATCGATGGCCTCGGCACTAGTGAACTCCTGGTATACATTCGCGATCTTCTTCTCGAGGTCATTCAGACGGTTCCCGTGTCTCATGATGTCGTCGGTGATATACCGTTCGAGATTTTGAATGCGAGATACGCCGCTCTCGAAAAGGGAATGGAGAATGATTTCCTGAGGAATATTCACGTTATCATGCGCCGGCGTCAAGAAGCCGGAAGTTATGACATACCTCGGAGGTCATCGTATTTGAATACTTGTCGAGGTAGAAACGGAATGTTCGCCCGACGTTTGCCAGATATTCCACGGTTATTCCTGTAAATACATCCAGCGCCAATTGCGACGATCCTGTGCGCACGGCCTTCATATAGCCACAGTCCCCACCATCAAGAAAGAGAACGCACCTTGGAACCCGATATGTTCTAGGATTTTCCGGTTCACCCACTGCATGCACTTCTCCGTAGCCATCTCACCGATATCCGGACTCGGATCAACGAAACCGTCCTGTAAAGCCTTCCGGCTAGGCCGCGGAACGGGCCACGGCCGCTCATCTACAGCAACAACTTCCGCGTCCTCGGAGCCGTCGACGTCACCTGCCAACCCCGTCGATACGCCAGCTGCCGGTAGGTCACCGCCATCGCCATCGTCCCCGCCTGCGTTATTAGACGCCGCGCCGAGCGCGACAAATTTGGCGTGGGTTCGTCGCATACGCCGCTGCGTGCTGATATTCGCATTCATCATCGCTAGCAACGAGCGCGGGCGAGGTGGGGCAGGTTTTCGTGGGCGTTTCTTCCGCCTCTTTGATGTTGCAGAGTTGCCAGACTGATTTTCTTGCCGAGGTGAGGAGGATGGAGGGGCCGGGCCGGAGGTAGAGAGGGAAGGGAGAGGTGGGAGGGAGTTCGCGATGAAGGCGTCGGACGATTGTGCGTCCCACCAAAGCTCGACAGTGTGGGGGGTTCGAGGCGGGGCGAGACGGGGGCGCTTACGGATGCGAATGTCGATAATACCGTTTCTGCAAGGAAGGTATCAGCACCGTGCAGAGAAGTCTTACGTTACTGGATGGTTACGAACAGCTTGCGCTTGTCGCCCGTGGCAGCGTCTACTGCGAGTGCCTCACTATCGCTGTCGGCCTCACCGTCTGCATCTGCATCCGAATCCGAATCCGAATCCCCAATATAAGAGCACAAGAGCGCATCAAGAGCCTCAGCATGGTTTGATGGCCCAGGTTCTGAGAGCACTGCGTCGAGGGACCGCTCAAGCTCCAGAATGGCGGCCATTCCGTCTGGTGTGCGCACAATAGCTGGGGAGTCTGGGAAACTCTGGCCAGGGATGCGTCGTGGAGGGGTGAGAGCGGGAGTGAGGCGCCGGCCCGATCTCGTATCGTTGCTACTTGGCGGGCGTGAAGCCAGGAACGAGAGCGTGTGTGTGTGGCCATTTATGCCGTTTAGCCTAGTCGGAGGGTGAGACGGAGCGCGTCGGCCAGAGAGGTCGATAGGGACGGGAGGATCGGCGCGCTCTTTACGGTCGGTGATATACTTGAGAAGGTGTTCGGCCTTGGATTTGAGGCGCGTGGCGCAAAGGCGGAGGGGATGGTTCTGGACAGTCGTTGGGACGGATGAGGCGAGAAGCACGAGTGACGCACCTCAGTAGCATTGTAAACAAAACAATTAGACCAGATGAGATCAAGGTCGTCCTTAAACTCTTTCTTTGATTTGTACTGCTTCTGCTTAACTTTCTTACCCATGGTCTGGAAGTCCATAGGGTTCGTTATGACTAAGTGGCGGGGGTAAACATCTGGGGATTGGCGTCAAAGACAACGGGAACGTACTGTCCAAATAATCCGGTACATCCGCCCTGGATACGGGCTTGATAAAGGCGTCGGCATCATGATTATCCTGGATGGACAAATGAGGTCAGAGGCGCGCCGGTAGTTCGGAACGGGGAGACACACCATTGTAACGGTGCGGAGATCGTGCAGCAAGTCCTCGAGAGCGTCATAGAATGGATCCACCAGTTTTGCATCGTGGGGTTGTTTCTGCTAGAGAAGCAAGTGAGTATATGCAGTCACAGTGTCATGTACGATTGGATTGCACTCACTCGGCTGTCCTTGACCACCTGGAGGAGACGCTTGAGATCAGCGTCGGGAATTGATGGTTTGACCTGACTGTTGGCCAAGGACCTCAGAAGGTTCTGGACGACGTCAGAGCGCAGAAATTGGGGGTGGATGGCATAGTTTGACTCACGTTCATGGCTCAGTGCACCATTCAGCCTTGTATCCAGCGGCGCGCCATCCGTGAGCGAGCTTGGTCATTTCAGTCTCCGCTTTAATCCATCCGCCAACTGCCGAACCCTTGGCATCCGAGGTCTATTTTCAACATTGTGGTTAATGCCAACAGAATAGCTGAAGTACCTGCTCGATACCTTTCCAGCGAATATAATAAAATATGAAGCAGAGAAAAAGGCCATTACATGGTGTCGAGATGTTGTCCAAGCCCAAGCGGAGATAAATGATTGCTGACATAATTAAGCTACCGCCGCGTCGAGTCGCGCGTCGTCGCGTCGAGTCCGTCGTTTACTGTAACCCAACCCGCGCTCGCTCGGTCAGAGTCAAAAGTTGAAAGTGCCAAGGGGAGAGTCGAATAGCGCTCTCATCTCGCTGTTTTATTTTCGACACTCTCGCTGTCTCTGTGCTTTCGCTTTTGCCGCCGTTCTTCATCTATGCTAGCGGAATAGGCCTCTCTTGCTTTCTCGATATCGCTAATCAACAACAACTTCCATTACCAACTCTACACCTGCAACAGCCCCATCCTATTCGGCCTACAAACCAATGTCCGGTCTCAAGAATTCGCCTTTCGGCAAGCGGCTCCGGGCAACTCAGCAAGATCCTGATGAAGAAGGCCCACGTCGCAGTCGGCCACGTACAAACCCCATCTTTGGCGTCGCACCTGTATCGACCCCTTCTCTCGACTCGTCACGACCCAGCACGAGCGAAAGCGCGGGACCGGAGTCCCCAACGGAGCTTCACCGTCCTAACAAGGACTATGGCGACCGTTTCATCCCATCCCGCGACGCGGGTGACTTGCGGACGTCCTACAATCTTATGGAGGAGAGCGGGCCATCCACCCCATCGCGACATAGGGCCATGCCTACCGAATCGGATGCTGCCAAAGGTGAGCGTTCTGCTTCCTTCCTTTGCACAGCCCAGCTCGGACCAGTGGGGTCGATTCGACCTCACCGACCCACATGTATTCTCCATTTTCCTATTTCCTCGTCTTCACACCCCCGCCGTGGCCTCGATTGGCCGTTAACATCCCTCGTATTCCGGAAATGACGGGCCGGGTCGAGTTATCACCCATCGCAGGTCGCGAATTTTATTTTAAAAATTTCGATTGTGGCCACCTCATTCAATTGCCAAAGACAACGTCTTCAATTTTTGTTTTCCGTGTTCCTTTCCTCATTGTACCTGCATATATGCGGTTTATCATCTGCTGACCCGTTTTCTCGTGTAGAACAAGCCAACGCGATTTTCACATCAATATTGCACACAGAAGTCACGCCCCCATCACCTCGTCGCCCAGTATCCCCAGTCCGCCCAAGTGCCTCCTCATCCAATGCTACCACGGCCCCTTCCACCCCGAGCCGCCGTCGATTGTTCTCGTACAACTCTCCCTCTGGCTCAAATCCTTCTACACCAAAACGACGTTTAGACAAGCCGACAGACGAAGCGTATTCAATGAGTCCTGTGCGCGAAGAAAGTCGACAAATTCTCGAGAGCCCGCGACGTCAACTTCGTAGTGTATCCAAAACGCCGTACCGGGTGCTCGATGCGCCCGAGTTAGCCGATGACTTTTATCTCAACCTGGTTGACTGGTCGAGCACAAACGTACTTGGTGTCGGCCTTGGCTCCTCCGTCTACCTCTGGACGGCGCATACCGCCGTCGTGTCGAAGCTCTGTGACTTGTCTAACACAAACGATACAGTCTCTTCCGTCTCGTGGGTACAAAAGGGGTCAACCCTCGCAGTTGGCACGCTTACTGGACGACTGCACATATATGATGCGCATACATTGCAGTTGCAACGAACGTACCAACAGGCACACACACAACGAATAGGTGCACTTGCGTGGAACTCTCACGTGCTGAGCTCGGGATCGCGCGACCGCATGGTGCACCATCGGGACGTACGCGAACCTGGAACACGAGCCTTCCGGAAAAGCGCTGGACACCGTCAGGAGGTGTGCGGCCTGCGTTGGAACTCGGACAGTGCGGCACAGGGTGGCCTGCTCGCGAGCGGAGGTAACGACAACAAGGTATGCATATGGGACCTACGGAGCTCGCGGCGACACGCAACGCGGAGTGGCTCAGGAAATGCAGAAGAGGGTGGGAGCAGTACAGGCGGCGCCGCAGCGCTGCCGCTGCCAGCGGGAGACTCGCCATTGTGGAAGTTCCACGAACACACAGCAGCCGTCAAGGCGCTTGCATGGGACCCTCACGTTGCAGGCGTCCTCGCAACCGGCGGAGGAACGCAGGACAAACACATCCGCTTTTGGAACGTGCAGTTTGGGAACATGCTCAGCGAACTGGACACTGGCAGCCAGGTGCGTCCGCCTTATCACCCTTACTCTTACCACCTCGCCGACGCTGACTTGACGCATAGGTCTGCAACCTGACATGGTCGCTCACGTCGCACGAGATCGTTTCGACACATGGCTTCTCTTCGACGGCAGCCCAGAACCAAATTTGCATTTGGAAGTACCCATCCCTAGACATGGTCGTATCGCTCACGGGCCACACTAGCCGCGTGCTCTACCTTGCTATGAGTCCCGACGGCGAGACGATTGTCACGGGCGCTGGAGACGAGACGCTTCGCTTCTGGAACGCATTTCCCAAGCGCGAGGGTGGGGAATCGCGCAGGGAAAGCCGACTCGACTACGGGCGCCTCATCCGGTGACCGGCCCGTCGGGACGATGTCAGATGACCTCGCCGCGCCCTTTGTTCTTTCGTTCCCCTTGCACGCTCTCTCCCAATACCCGTTTCCTCTTTGTTTCTGGGCTGCAATATTCATTTTACCTCCCGTCCTGCACACCCCATTTGTACCCTCACGATCCTCCGCCATCTCTGCTGCTCATACAACGCATACACAATATTAAACGTACAATACACACCAAGAACGCACCCACGCGCCGATACTCTCACACCTTATCCTACTGTACCACACAGCCAATCCCCTCTTGCTTTTCCTGCCCCATCTCGATCTGTGCTCTGCTTTTCCCTTCCTTTCCCTTTTTTTTTTTCCTTTCGTTTTGTATCTACCCTATCTCTATACGATCCTCTCTGCCTTGCCCTTTGTCGTGTTCCATTCTTTTCCTCTCTGCTCTCGCTTTTGTCATCCGTCGTTTGATTTGTGCTCACTCACTCTCTTTCACTCTCACTCCTTTCTCCTCCCTCGCTATTTGCTTCCGCGGGATAGCCAACATCTAGAGTCTAGGCAATGCCGCTTTTCAGAAGCCCAGGAATGAAGCAAAGCTCACTCATAAAGAATGTCCTTTTTGTGTGAGGTGTGGATACTACTATGTGGATTTGTATACACGCCTGACGGAGCCCGAAGGAGCCCCACCGGCTATTATTGTTTTCCCCATTTAGGTATGCTCCCGTGTTCCTCCTTTGTCCCACTGCAAGAACACGAGGTCAGTCAAAGGGACTGCCATCAAAGGAAGGCTGCGGTGTGGCCAGTTAGGCAGACTACGCGCGACCAATAATCACACGAGTGACTCATCCCATTGTTGTGCAGAAAATGGACGCTCCAGTGACCTCAAAACAGAAACTCCAATTATGTTGGCAACTTACCTCACCGTGGACCAACGGACGCACAGACGGGTGTCTACCTTATTAAAAGCCAGACCCTCTCTCCCTGGACTTTGTACCCATTTCACGCGTTTGCACTTGCATTTCTGATGCCACCCGAACCCACCTTTTCTCGCTCGCACCTCTCTGCCTTCCGCAGTTCCTTGATGGGAACGACGACTGTTGTTTTAAGAAAAACAAGGCCCTTGCCTCACCAAGCTGCCAGTTTGGCGCCCCCCAGTTGTTGCCACAAGCAGCGCCACGCGACCCGCAGCCAAAGTGAAAGTAGCCCCCGGACTGCAAGCAGCAAAGACGACGGAGCACGACCGACGCGGAGACCCGCATCCGAGTCGCAAAGCTGCGCCTCAAGTCCAGCACCATCAACATCATCATCACCACCTTCATCGCCGCCACAGAGTCCCCTTTCACCCGTCCCGGAAGCGAAGAAGGTCAGTGCGCAGCGTTGTCCATAGACCGAGCGGGAACCCTGACGCCGCTGCGAGCAGGACCCAGATGGCAGCATCTCGCCAGCGACGATATACCAGCATTACACATGCGTCGCGCGGCGCCTCTTGGAGCGCCAGCGTCGCGTAGCGAGCTCGCGCCCGAACCCAACTGCGAGCGCGAAGACGAGACCAAGCCCGCAAGGGCAGGCGACGGCACCGCGCGCGCTCGACTTGCCGACTTCTGTCGGTCCGGCACCAACTCTGGCTCTGGATGTGACAGGCGCGACGATGGTGGCGCTCGACGAGCTGCCGGTCTCTGCGAATTGCGAATTGCCGGAGTATCAGCTTACGCAGGAGTGGTTCGAGTGGATCGTTGGTGATTTGAGGGAGGCTGAAGAGTCCAAAGCTAAGGCTGCGGCCGTAGCTGCTGCTGCTGCTACTGGGGAGGATGTGGGGACCGACGTGGACGGGGGTGCGGAGGACGAAGACGAGGCCGGGGATAAGAGAAACCGGAAGCAGTTGGATTGGTAGACGAGAAGCCGTGGACACCTGTGTTAGATACAGGACTTCGTTCGTTCAATGTACGCTGATTGACGTCGGGGCATATCGCACTGCCATGACCGTCCAACGGACCGACACGGGTGGCGGCCACTTGGAACCTCAGATACATGCGATACAAGGTTAGGCCCTAGGAGGCCATGACATGAAAGAAGAGGCATCAGAATTAGATCGGAGGAATGCCCACAAAAAGAATGCGTAGAAGGAGGACAAAGCGTACCCAAAAGTGCGGAGTTCAAAATAAGTCCACGACTGCGGAAGGCGATACCGGATCAGACACTCATTGGGTTCGCGTCGTTGGCACGCGGTAGAGCAGCTTGGACCAGATTGTGGTCTGTCGATTTCACGGAGTGGATCCCAAATGTGGTAAAAAATGGTGGAAATGCGAGACTGAGACTCTGAGAGGGACACCTGGCACAAGCGGGAATCCTTCACGAACAAAAGAAGACAAATACGCGCTCCAACGGGGCTTGTGCCAGTGGCTAAAGCCCCATAGAAGGACAATTTCAAGGGAGAATGAGGGCCGTGCTGTGTTGGGCGCTCCACATGTTTCCTCCATTCTACGAGATCGGCATGTGGCATTCTTAAATTTTGCGCCGTCATGGTTCCAAAGGGTGGCGTCATGGGTCACAAGCCAACGCACATCGCGTGTTTTTGTTTTTATCCCAGCGGGTGCAACTTGCGCCAGGAAATCGAAGTGAGAATGAGAGAATTTTAAATGCGTCGTTTGTTGGCTTTGAGCGCCGGCTGAGTCTGATGCTTCCATCCTAGAAACTGAAGACACCGACATCAGTGTGGGAACCTTTTGGGAGGACGATTTGAATCCGTTGACTCAAGCACGAAGACGAAGAGTGGCTAGATCCACCCTGTCAGTTAGGCTATGATTTACGCCTCCGAGTCACGCATCATCTTTTCCCACATTTTCCCACACCGTGATTTTTTGTTGCAACTTCTTCGGAATTCTGTCCGCAGCTGGCCATAAACAACTCTAGGACGGATGACTGATTACTATCTTATATAAACCTCCTGCTGCGATACGAAGATACCTGCGCAGTGGCTCGCCTGACTGCTTGCGGTTTGCTATGTTACGTATTGTCCCCATGAACCTGTAACTGCGGGCGCACGTCACAATGCCCAGTCCCAATCCAAGTTCCATCGATGCGAGTTTATTTGAATGGTTTCTCTATGAGATTATGTTGTGCTCGTGCTGCGTAGGAGGGCCTCGAACACGGCTCGTAACACGGCCACCTTATGCTAGGGCTTACTGCGGTTCTGTACTGGTTCTTTTAAGAGCTACGGTGGCCCAGGATCGACATACTGCACCGTTCAAGCACCATGCCTCCACCGCAGCCGCTTCCTCCAACCGTTCCATTCAAGCCCTCATCCAAGCTCTCACCTAAACCTCCATCGATCACCGACGAATCGTTACACTTCGACTACCCTGGCTCGGACATCATTCTTCGCTCGTACGACTCGCATGATTTTCGCGTGCCCCAGCTTTACCTCGTCAATTGTTCCCCAGTAGTTCGAGAGCTTATACGAAGCGCTTCAAACACTCCCGATAGTCACGTCCCCGGGCCCATCCCCAATGGTGAAGAACAAACCAAGGAAGAAACACCGCTTCCTGTGGTCAAACTACCGGAAAGCGGGATGATCCTTCACAGCCTCCTCACTTTCATTTTCCCCGTCCCTCCCATCCTCCCTTCATTTACCGATAGAATCATGGAACTCCTAGCCGTGGCCCAGAAGTATCAAATGGACTCAGTTATGGCTCATATCCGGGGCGCCATCTCTCGACAGGATCCGCCATTCATTCTCCCGAACACGGCACTGCACGTTTATTCCCTCGCACAGAAGTATGAACTTCATCAAGAGGCACTCCTGGCCGCGCGAAGCACTCTGCGCCTTTCAATGACCATCGAGGACTTAGACGACAAGATCAGTTTCATGCCAGGAGTCTATCTTCGCGAGCTCTGGAAGTATCACGAGAGAGTTAGAGACAATCTCGGCTCAAGTCTCTCTGAGTTTAGGAAGCTTGGTGCAAATATCGCAAACTGTGGAACTCAGGCTCCTCCCTTTGGTGCCCCTGTCCCTATGCCGCAATGGCTTCGTGATTATGTCGAATCCTTAGCGCAAGCTCCTCACCTCTTCGATCTTGTCGAATTCGAAAATGCACGGACACGCCACCACACTCTTCCCCATCCGGGTCAATGTACAACGTGCCCGAGTATATCCAGCAAAACCGTACGCGCTTTCTGGGATTCTCTGACGACTGTTGTTCATGGAGCGATCGAAAGGGTACGTAGAGCGCATGTGACTATGCTCAGTCCCCGTGATGACGAATATGAAACGCCCACAGGCAGATTCAACTCTGGCTCTTGTGAAAGAAGAGCCAACCTCCGAAAAGTCGGGTATTCCATTATCGCCACCCTGTTTGGACGTACCCGATGCAAATATTATCATTCGCTCGTCCGACAAAGTCAACTTCCGCGTCCACAAGTCATTGCTTGCCATGTCGTCACCATTTTTCAGCGATCTATTATCTCTCCCCCAGCCACCCGAGGGCGAGCTTGTTGACGGCCTTCCCGTGATCCAATTGTCCGAGGATGCTGACCTGCTGAATAGCCTTGTCTCATTGCTTTACCCCATCTCTCCCTACATACCCGGCTCTTGCGAACACGCGTTCGCCTTACTTGCTGCCTGCCAGAAATACGACATGATATCGATTCAATCCTATATCCGTGCCGAGATCAAACGTTGGCCCCCAACGCCAATTGGTGCTGAAGCCTTCCGTAGATATGCCATCGCGAGCAGCCTAGGGCTCCATCCAGAAATGGAGAGTGCAGCTCGTCTCACCTTGGGTCACCCCATGACATTCGAATCTCTTGGAGAGGGGTTGCGGTCATTCAAAGGACGGGCGCTGTGCGACCTGATTCGCTATCGCAAACATTGCAGAGACAGCCTCATGTCGTGTTTAAACTCATTCTTTGATCCTAATTCTAGGCGCCAGATTTGGGCACACTGTCACCAAGGGTCCTCGTACCCCTGGCTGGCCAACTTCTTTACGAGCAAAAGCGCAGAGATGAAAGACTCGGGGGGTTTTACGCGTGGAATTTTCTCACCTTCGACTATTCGCGAGGAGTTCATAGTAGCTCTCAAGGATCACACGCAATCAGGGTGCTATTCCTGTGCTCGTGTGCATTTGGATGGGCAAACATTCTGCAAGGAGCTTGAGAAGGAGTTTTCGCGGCAACTAGATGAGGTGAATACCCCATTCCATTTTGAATATTTTCAGCGCAGCTGATCTCGACTGCTCGGATGACTTAGGTATGCTCTGACGAGAAGTCGTGCTTGAGTACAACTCACCCTACTCATAGGTATCAGTGTTGTCCTATAAGCCGTGGTCCGTCCCGTCCTTCCCGTCCGTCCCGTCTCCGCGCAATGGCAGGCGCGCCGGCCGGAGGGCCGGGTAAGAGTTCGTGGGGACAGATATCGTTCGTCAGACGCAATGGAAAGGTTATGGAAGTAATACTAAAGGTTACACGGCATGAGACCCCGCTGTGGTAGGGACTGAACCATGTCGTAGGAACATCGGCGGAATGTAGTGTGCTTGGTAGTGTCTGAGTCTTGGTCTGAGTTGGAGTTTTATGTACGACCTGTAGTGAACAGTTGTGATCATTGTTGGAATTACGCAATGCCATTGTTAGGTGGATAAGTTCGAAACCGAGTATGTACAGTACGAGGCGGAACCACCAGAACTTTTTGTTTTTGATAGCTATTGGGCAATAAATAAATAAATAACCCCGTTTGGGCCTAACTTAGTTAGGGAACTCATGCAACGTTCTCATGCTAGACTTGAACACCATCATGGTCACCATGCCTAAAGTCCTTCCCGAAACCCCTGCACCCAACGTTGTCGTCTCGAACGAGACTTTCCGCTTCGACTACCCTGGCTCGGATATCATTCTTCGCTCATGCGACTCCCATAATTTTCGCGTGCCCAAACTTTACATCGTCAACAGTTCCCCAGTACTCCGGGAGCTCCTAGGGACCGTTTCAAATACTTCTGGAGTCTCCGATGGTAAAGAACAAGAAAATTTTCCGGTGACCGAACTATCAGAAAGCGGGGCGATCCTTCACAGCCTCCTCACTTTCGTTTTCCCCGTCGTTCCCATCCTTCCTTCGACCACCGAGAGAATCATGGACCTCCTAGCCGTGGCCCAGAAGTATCAAATGGACTCAGTTATGGCTCATATCCGGGGCGCCATCTCTCGACAGGATCCGCCATTCATTCTCCCGAACACGGCACTCCACGTTTATTTCCTCGCACAAAAGTATGAACTTCACCAAGAGGCACTCCTGGCCGCGCGAAGCACTCTGCGCCTTTCAATGACCATTGAGGATTTAGAGGACAGGACCGACTTCATGCCAGGAATCTATCTTCGCGAGCTCTGGAAGTATCACGAGAGAGTTAGAAAGGATCTCGCCTCAAGCCTTCTTGAGTTTAAGAAGCTTGGTGCCAATATCGCCGGCTGTGGATCTCAGGCTCCTCCCTCTAGTGACCCTATCCCTATGCCGCAATGGCTTGGTGATTATGTCGAATCCTTAGTGCAAGCTCCTCACCTCTTCGACCTCGTCGAATTCGAGAATGCACGGGCACGCCACATTCAGCCCTATCATTGTACAACATGTTCGACTATATCCAGCGAGGCCATACGCGCTTTCTGGGACTCTCTGACGGCTGTTGTTCATGGGTCGATAGAAAAGGTACGTAGAGCGCGTGTGACTATGCTCAGTCATCGTGATGACGAATATGAATACCCACAGGCAGATTCGACTTTAAGTCTCGTGAAGGAAGAGCCAACCTCCGAAAATTCGGGTTTTCCATTCATGCGATCCCGTTTGAACGTACCAGATGCAGATATTATAATTCGGTCATCCGACAAAGTCAACTTCCGCGTCCACAAGTCCTTGCTTGCCATGTCGTCACCATTTTTCGAAGATTTGCTCTCTTCCCCCCAACCACTCAATGGGGAACTTGTGGACGGCCTTCCTGTGATCCAATTGTCCGAGGATGCTGACCTGCTCAATAGCCTCGTCTCATTGCTTTACCCCATCTCTTCCTACATACCCGGCTCTTGCGAAAAGGCGTTTGCCTTACTTGCTGCCTGCCAGAAATATGACATGGTATCGATTCAATCCTATATCCGTGCCGAGATCAATCGTTGGCCCCCTACGCCAATTGGGGCTGACGCCTTCCGTACATATGCCATCGCGAGCAGCATGGGGCTTATTCCAGAAATGGAGAGCGCAGCTCGTCTCACCTTGGGTTACCCCATGACATTCGAATCTCTTGGAGATGGGTTGCGGTCGTTCAAAGGAGAGGCACTATGCGACCTGATTTGCTATCGCAAACGTTGCAGAGACAACCTCGTGTCATGTTTAGACTCATTCTTCGATGTTAATTCCAGGCGTCAGATTTGGGCAAATTGTCAGCAAGGTTCCTCGTACTCCTGGCTGGTCAACTTCTTTACGAGCAAGAGCGTAGAGATGAAAGGCTCGGAGGGTTTTACGCGTGGAATTTTCTTACCTTCGACTATTCTCGAGGGGTTCCAAGTAGCTCTCAAGGATCACATGCAATCAGGTTGTTATTCCTGCGTTCGTGTGCATATGGAGGGGCAGACATTCTGCAAGGAGCTGGAGAAGGAGTTGGCGCAGGAACTAGATGAGGTGAATATTCTACTCCCTTTTGGGTATTTTGAGCGCAACTGATCTCGACTGCTCGTATGACTTAGGTATGCTCTGACGGGAGATCGTACTTAAGTTCTAACTCATCCTACTTCTAGGTATCGGTGTCGTCTCATATGGGCCCGTGGTCCGTCCCGTCGGGACGCAACTCGCGCAAGAAGAGCCGGAAGTAAGAGTTTCAGGGGACGGATATCGTTTGCTAGACGCGGTGGAATGGTTAAGGCAGTAATACTAAAGGCTTACACGGCACGTCATTCTGCTGTGGTATGGACTAAACTACGTCGTAGGAACGTCGGTGGCGGAATGTTAATGTAGTACGTCTGATTTGGAATTTTATGTACAACCACAGGCGTTGTGATAGGTTCTATCGAAAACGAAGTTCAGTCGTCCGCCTCTGTGATGGTGGTCGAAAACTTTTTGTTTTGACAGCTAATACTGTATTGGGGAATCCCAAATGAACAAATAACTCCGCCGTCTGAGCGGCTGGCTTGAACACATCATGATCTTCTTTACAATCCTTCTCGAAACCCCTGCACCCAACGATGTTGTACCCTGGCTCAGATATCATTCTTCGCTCGTGCGACTCCCATATTTTTCGAGTGCCCAAACTTTACCTCGTCAACAGTCCCCCAGTACTTAGAGAGCTTCTAGGTTTCAAACACTTCCGTTTCCGATGGTAAAGAAAAGAACCCGTCGAACTATCGGAAAGTGGGACGATCCTTCACAGCCTCCTCACATTCGTTTTCTCCGTCGTTCCCATCCTTCATCATGAAGTTCTTAGCCGTGGTCCAGAAGTACAGTATCATGACACATGTCCGAGGTTATCTCATTACAAGATCCACCATTCGTTCTCCCACAGACGACACTCCACGTATACTGTATAACCTCGCACAAAAGAATGACCTTCGCCAAGACTCAGTGGCCTCTCGATTTCGCCACAGGGAAGAGACCCTTACGAGTGCAGGTGGCTGGGTCATGAATACTTGGCCATTGCTGCTGAGGTGCATCCTGTCCGGTAGTCATGACAGTTTGTGAGTGCGTGTCACTCCGAGTCCGAGTCAGAACGCACTCGAGGTGCCCTTTGATATCCCGTTTGATGAAGTGTTTGGTGCAGACATTTTGTATGAGGTCGGGCATACTACATGGATCAGTGCACGTACCGGTCGCTTTCATTTAGTGATACCAATTCGTGAGGGGTTCGCACGCGAGTCGGCAGGTCAGTTAGGAGGCTGATTTACGCCTTACGCATCTTTTCCCACACCGTGATCCACCTACCTTTTTTGTTGGAACTTCGAGTTCTTCGAGATTCTGTCCGCAGCTGGCCATAAACAAAAACTAGACACGCTAGGACGAGCGTTTGATTATTATCTTATCAAACCCCTGCTGCGATACGAAGATTCCTGCGCAATGGCTCACCTGACTGCTTGCGGTTTGCTATGTTAGGCGATCTGTGACTGCGGGCGCACGTCACAATGCCCAGTCCCAATCCAAGTTCAATCGGTGCGAGTTTATTTGAATGGTTTCTCTGTGAGACCGTGATGTGCTCGTGCTGCGTAGGAGGGCCTCGAACACGGCACGTAACACGACCACCTTATGCTAGGGCTTACTGCGGTGCTGTACTGGTTCTTTTAAACGCTACGGTGGATCGACATACTACACCATTCAGGCACCATGCCGCGCCCTGCAACCTCTCCATCCAAGCCCCCACCGGGCCCACCCAAGCCTCCATCGATCGCCGACGAATCGTTACACTTCGACTACCCTGGCTCGGACATCATTCTTCGCTCGTACGACTCGCATGATTTTCGCGTGCCCCAGCTTTACCTCGTCAATTGTTCTCCAGTACTTCGAGAGCTCATACGAAGCGGTTCAAACACTCCCGACAGTCACGTCCCCATCTCCAATGGTGAAGAACAAACCAAGGAACAAACACCGCTTCCTGTGGTCAAACTACCGGAAAGCGGGGTGATCCTTCACAGCCTCCTCACTTTCATTTTCCCCGTCCCTCCAATCCTCCCTTCATTTACCGAGAGAATCATGGATCTCCTAGCTGTGGCCCAGAAGTATCAAATGGACTCCGTTATGGCTCACATCCGGGGTGCCATATCTCGACAGGATCCGCCATTTATTCTCCCGAAGACGGCACTGCACGTTTATTCCCTCGCACAAAAGTATGAACTTCACCAAGAGGCACTCCTAGCCGCGCGAAGCACTCTGCGCCTTTCAATGACCATTGAGGATTTGGAGGACAAGATCGGTTTCATGCCAGGAATCTATCTTCGCGAGCTCTGGAAGTATCACGAGAGAGTTAGAGACAATCTCGGCTCAAGCCTCTCTGAGTTTAGGAAGCTTGGTGCAAATATCGCGAGCTGTGGATCTCGAGCTCATCCCCCTGGTACCCCTAACCCTATGCCACAATGGCTTGGCAATTATGTCGAATCCTTAGCGCAAGCTCCTCACCTCCTCGATATCGTCGAACTAGAAAATGCACGGGCACGCCACCACGTTCATCCCCATCCGGGTCATTGTACAACATGTCCGAGTATATCCAGCGAGGCCATACGCGCTTTTTGGGATTCTCTGACGGCTGTTGTTCATGGAGCGATAGACAAGGTACGTAGAGCGCATCTGACCGGGCTCAGTCCCCGTAATGACGAATACGAAACCCCCACAGGCAGATTCGACTCTGGTTCTCGTGAAGGAAGAGCCGACCTCCGAAGATTCGGGTTTTCCATTCTCGCCACCGAGTTTGGACGTACCCGATGCCAATATTATAATTCGGTCGTCCGATCAAGTCAAGTTCCGCGTCCACAAGTCCTTGCTTTCCATGTCGTCACCATTTTTCAATGATCTGTTATCTCTCCCCCAGCCACCCGATGGCGAGCTTGTTGACGGCCTTCCTGTGATCCAATTGTCCGAGGACGCTGCCCTGCTCAATAGCCTCGTCTCATTGCTTTACCCCGTCTCTCCCTACATATCCAACTCCTACGAGCACGCGTTCGCCTTACTTGCTGCCTGCCAGAAATACGACATGGTATCGATTCAATCCTATATCCGTGCCGAGATCAAACGTTGGGCGCCCACGTCAACTGGAGTTGAAGCTTTCCGTAAATACGCCATCGCAAGCAGCCTGGGGCTCAATCCAGAGATGGAGAGTGCAGCTCGTCTCACCTTGAGTTACCCGATGACATTCGAATCTCTTGGATATGTTTTGCGGTCGTTCAAAGGACGGGCACTGTGTGACCTGATTCGCTATCGCAAACGTTGCAGAGACAGCCTCACGTTGTGTTTAAACTCATTCTTCGATCCTAATTCTAGACGCCAGATTTGGACAGGCTGTCGGGAAGGGTCCTCGTACGGGTCGGAGTCGTACCCCTGGCTGGCCAACTTCTTTACGAGCAAGAGTGGAGAGATGAAAGGCTCGGACGGTTTTACGCGTGGAATTTTCTCACCTTCGACTATTCGCGAGGAGTTCATAGTAGCTCTCAAGAATCACACACAATCAGGGTGCTATTCCTGTGCTCGTGTGCATTTGGATGGGCAGACATTCTGCAAGGAGCTGGAGAAGGAGTTTTCGCGAGAACTAGATGAGGTGAATACCCTATTTTATTTTGGGTATCTTAAGCGCAACTGATCTCGACTGCTCATATGACTTAGGTATGCTCTGACGGGAGATTGTATTTGAGTTCTCACTCATCCTACCTCTAGGTATCGGTGTCGTCTTATATGAGCCCGTGGTCCGTCCCGTCCAAGGTCTCGTCGGGACGCAACAAGAATAACCGGAGGTAAGAGTTTCAGGGGACAGATATCGTTCGCCAGACGCGGTGGAACGGTTATGGCAGGGCTACACGGCACGTCGTCCTGCTGTGATAGAGACTCGTAGGAACGCCGACGGAATGTAACTGTAGTACGACCGAGTTGAAGTTCTATGTGCGACCTGTAGTACGAATTGTGTCGGAGCCACCAATGCCGTTGTTGGATTATAAGTTCTATCGAAGACGAAGTTCAGTCCGAATCGTCTGCCTCTGTAGCGGAAACAGAATGGGTCGAACTTTTTTGATAGCTAAAGGGAAACCCCCAATATAAATAAATAAATAAATAACCCCGCTGCTCGAAATCGATTGTTCAAGAATCACAACTGGGCTGCATGCAGCATGAAATGAACATGGTCACCAGGCCTACAGTCATCCCCGAAACCCCTGCTCCCAACAACGCCGTCTCAAACGAGACTTTCCGCTTTGACTACCCTGGCTCGGATATCATTCTTCGCTCGTGCGACTCCCATAATTTTCGTGTGCCCAAACTTTACGTCGTCAACAGTTCCCCAGTACTTCGAGAGCTCCTAGGGACCGTTACAAGTACATTCAGAGTTTCTGATGGTAAAGAACAAGAACCGCTCCCAGTGGTTGAACTCTTGGAAAGCGGCGCAATCCTTCACAGCCTCCTCACTTTCGTTTTCCCCGTCGCTCCCATCCTTCCTTCAACCACAGAGGACATCATGAAGCTCTTAGCTGTGGTCCAGAAGTATAAAATGGACTCAGTACTGACACATGTCCGAGGCGTTATTTCATTACAGGATCCACCATTCATTCTCCCAGAGACGGCACTCCACGTATATTACCTCGCACAGAAGAATGAACTTCGCCAAGAGGTGCTTCGGGCCGCGCGAAGCACCCTGCGCCGTCCAATGGTCCTCGAGAATTTGGAAGACGAGGTCGATTTCATGCCAGGAGCCCATCTTCATGAGCTCTGGGAATATCACGAGAGTGTTAAAAGGAATCTCGCCTCAAGCCTTCTTGAATTTAGGAGGTCTGGTGTACTAGATATCATGAGGAACTTCAACCTGAACTGTGGAACTCCTCCCTCTGGTACCCCAGAATGGCTCCATCATTATCTCGAGTCCTTAGCACAAGCTCCCCATCGCTTCGATCTCATCGAGTTTGAAAGTGCTCTGGCAAACCACATCAGGAATCGGCCCCAGAACTCTAAACAATGTCCATGTGTGGGGATATCCAGCCAGACGATACGTTCTTTCTGGGTGGCCTTGACCGCTGTTGTTAATGAAGCGATGGAGGAGGTACGTAGAACCGGCGTGACTGGCCCCCCTCGCGATAACAAATATAAATACCCACAGGCGGACCCTACTTTAGCTCTTGTGACGGAAGAACCAACCCCCGAAAACCTGGATCCTCCATTCCTGCCACAGTGTTTGGACTTACCCGATGCAAATATTATAGTTCGGTCATCTGACCAAGTCAGCTTCCCTGTCCGCAAGTCAGTGCTCGCCATGTCGTCACCATTTTTCAAAGATCTGCTCTCTCTTCCCCAGCCACCTGACGGCGAACTTGTTGACGGCCTTCCTGTAGTCCAATTGTCCGAGGACGCTGTCCTGCTCAATAGTCTCATCTCGTTACTTCACCCCATTTCCCCCGTCATACCCAGCTCTTATGAAAAGGTGTTCGCGTTACTCGCTGCCTGCCAGAAATATGACATGGAATCAGTTCAATCCAATATCCGTGCTGGGATCAAACTTGGAAGGTTTCCTGCGCCAGTTGGGGATGAAGCCTTCAGTGCATGTGCCATCGCGAGCGGCTTGGGGCTTATTCCGGAAATGGAGAATGCCGCTCGTCTCACCCTGGGATACCCGATGACGTTCGAATCTCTTGGAGAACAATTGCGGTCGTTCGAGGGGCGGGCGCTGTGCGACCTGGTTCGCTATCGCAAACGTTGCAGAGACAACCTCGTATCATGTTTAAACTCATTCTTCGATGTTCGTTCCAGGTTCCAGATGTGGGCAGGCTGCCGGCAACCATTCACACCCACGCCGAACAACACCCGGGATCCTCCTACTGTCTGGTTGTGCGACTTCTTTGCGAGCAAGAGCGTTGAATTACAAAATGGTTTTACGCGTGCAATTAGCTCGTCTTCAACTGTTCTCGAGGAGTACTTAGAGGCTCTCAAGAATCACAATCACTGTGATTCCTGCTTTCGTGTACATGTCAGGGAAGGGGTGACATTCTGCAGGGAACTGGGAGACCAGTTGGCGCAGACACTGGACGAGGTGAACACTTCATTCCTTTTTTGGGTCGTTAAGCCAACTGATCTCAATCGCTCGTATGAAGGTATCGGTATCGCGTAATGAGGACTTACGATGGCCGCGCCGGAATTGAAGCTTGAAGACTTGGATATTGTCCGCCAGAAGTGGTGCGCAGTGTGGCAGCAATTTGGTAACGCAGCGTGTAATACTGACGGGAGTGATTTGAACCACCTCGAGGGTGTAGGTGGATACGTCGAAATTGGATCTATGTGACTAGCCCACTATCCGTGTATTATGAATACTTTTCTGTTCACGGAAAATTCGGGGCATCCGGGTGAATTTGTATGAAGTAGTACATGCTCGAGTACATGGCTTGGTACATGGTTGTTGAATTCTGACTGCAACTGGTCACAGAAGAACACCGGACACGCGAGGACGCACGCTTGACTCTTATCTTTCTAGAAATCCTGCTGCGCGATACGTACACTATCATGATCGTGATATACCTTACTTATCTTTGCGCACTGGCATGGGCCGCATGGTTCCCGGTCACTAGTCACTGCTGGCAGCTCAGCCGCAGCGGGCGTGTGATTCTGACTGCGCCGGTGACGTGCACATCGACCATTCGACAACGTCTTTTCCCAATCTGTTCCATTGGTGACTGATGCGAGGTTGCATGGATTCTCCAAAGGCCCGGGATCTCCGCCGCACGCCGGGTCTGACATGATAACCATTACCTCATCCTAGTAGTGCTGGCTCTTCGCAAACTTGAAGCTACAAGTTGATTGACATACTACACAATTCTAACACCATGTCGATAGTGCGTCCTGGGACCCCCGCACCGACGAGGTCGTCTCGGATGAGACACTACACTTCGATTTCCCAGGCTCAGATGTTGTTCTTCGCTCGTGCGATGCCCATAATTTTCGGGTGCTTAAGCTTACATCGCTAACGTTTCTCCAATACTTCGAGAGTTGTTTACAAGCGCTCCAAATCCTTCGGACACCACCCATGGCGAAGAATCGCTTCCGGTAGTCGAACTACCAGAAGGCGGGGCTATCATTTTCAGCCTCCTCACCTTTAATTTTCCCCGTCGCTCCCATACTTCCTTCAAACCACCGAAAAAATCATGGAGCTCCTATCCGTGGCTCAGAAGTATCAAATGGACTTAGTGTTGGCTCATATCCGAGGCGCCATCTCTCGGCGGGATCCGCCGTTCATTCGCCCGGAGACAGCATTCCATGACTATTTCCTTGCACAAAAGCATGAACTTCATCAAGAGGCGCTTCAGGCTGCGCGCGTTACATTGCGCCTTTCGTTGACCATTGAAGGTCTGGAAGACAAGCTCGAATTCATGCCAGGTGCCTACCTTCTTGAGCTGTGGACGTACCGAGAGCGAGTTCGGACCGATCTCAAATCAAGCCTTCTTGAGTTTAGAAACTCCGGTTTACCAGATGACGTGAAAGGTCTGCGCTGTGCAGATTCTCGCCCTTCTTCCCACCTTTTTCCACGATGGCTTGATGACTACATCGAGTCCTTGGCCGAAGCTCTTCATCTCTTCGATCTCATCGAATTCGAAAATATACGGGCCCGCCACATCAAGGATGAGTCTCGGCGTTCTACATGTCCATGTGCAGGAATTTCCAGTCAAGCCATACGCGCTTTCTGGAAGGCCCTGACAACTGTTGTTCATGGGACGATAGAAAAGGTACGTAGAGCTCCTGTGACTAGGCTTCATCGTGATGACGAATACGAACGCCCACAGGCAAATTCAACTCTGGCTCTTGTGAGGGAAGACCCAACCTCCGAAAAATTGGATCCTCCATTCGGGCCATTGTGTTTGAACTTACCCGATGCGAGTCTTATAGTTCGATCATCTGATCAAGTCGACTTCCGTGTCCACAAATCATTGCTTGCCGTGTCGTCGCCATTTTTCGAAGATCTGCTCTCTCTCCCCCAGCCACCCGATGACGAACTCATAGACGGCCTTTCTGTGATCCAATTGTCCGAGGACGCTGGCCTGCTGAACAGCCTCATCTCATTGCTCTACCCCATTACCCCCGTCATACCCAGCTCTTATGAAAAGGTGTTCGCGTTACTCGCCGCCTGCCAGAAATACGACATGGAATCAGTTCAATCCAACATCCGTGCCGAGATCAAACGTGGAACGTTTCCTGCGCCGGCTGGGGCCGAATCCTTCCGTGCATACGCCATCGCGAGCAGCATGGAGCTCATTTCAGAAATGGAGAGTACAGCTCGTCTCACCTTGGGTTACCCGATGACATTCGAATCCCTTGGAGAGCAATTGCGGTCACTCAAAGGACGGGAATTGTGCAACCTGGTTCGCTATCGCAGACGTTGCAGAGAAGACCTCGTTTCGTGTTTAGACTCATTCTTCGATGTTCATCCCAGGTGCCAGATTTGGGCAAGCTGTCGGGAATGGACCTCGTGGAGCACCCCCCGGACTACTCCTACCCCCTGGCTACGCAGCTTCTTTACGAGCAAGGTCGTCGAGCTAAAAAAGGGTTTTACGCATGCCGTTTTTTCACCTTCAACTATTCTTGAGGGGTTCATGGTGGCTCTCAAGAATCACACGCACTCAGGCTGCAATGCCTGCGCCCGTGTACATATGGAGGGGCAGACATTCTACAAGGAGCTGGAGGACGTGTTAGCGCAGGTACTGGATAAGGTGAATACCTTGAGCGCGACTGAACTGGACTGCTCGTAGGAGCTAGGTATGTTCTGACGGGAGATCACATTCGAGTTCCAATTCATCCTTCTTCTAGGTATTGGTGTTGTCTGGGGCCGCGTACTGTTGTGGTGGAGACATGTTGTAGGAGCGTTGGCGGATGGCTAGTACGTCTGAGTTGAAGTTCTACATATGGCCTGTAGTAAGTACACGAGTAGCGATCACTGAAACCACGCGATGCTATTATTGGATTGATTAATTACGAATTCGCCTCCGTACGAGATGTCTCACATGTCGAGTGCGACGGAGTGCTTTCGGGTCTGCCGTCGTCACTTATTATAAGTTCTTCTCGACGCACTCACTACTAACAGTAGTATAACCTTCCTGCGCATTGGCCGCCGTAACCTTGGATGTCGCGACTGGGCATGCGAGCTCCATTTAAAGAGTTGATTAATCTGATTTTTACATGATCAGACCGGACCTCGAACCCTTCTCGTACTCGGCGTAGGAGGAGATATCGTAACAAGTGCCCGGGAATACACGGCCGGCCGGGTAGACACGGAGGGGTATACAGGTATCCTGATGAGAAGAGCATACTCCGTACTCGATAGCAGGTCAGTGGCTGGATTCAACCGTCCGGCCTAGTTGGTCACATGAGGAGCGGGGAGTCTCGTCACATCAACTGCTGAGAGTGCACGATGGATTTACCTATTCCATGTTCCACAGGACAGTCGTTGGCGTGAAAAATGTTGCGCGGGAGGGCAAAGGTTTTCGGCCCTGCCTGGGAGAGGTACCGTTGCGAAAGCTAGAGAAGGCGAGCGACGTCATCAGGGTTAAACCGCCTACCCATACGAGAAATTGTTTGTTCGGGTTCAAGTTCAGGTGCGGGACGAATGCATTAGGGCCAAAGTGGATCACGGGAGATCGAAGATGTATGATGCGCATCTCGTTTCCTCCTGCCAGCGGGTCCTACCGGGGTGACTCGCTAAACTTGCGGTAATAACATGAAATGGTGATCGCTGCGCAGCGTGCGGTGGCGAGATCCATAATTCAATACAGTACGTCACGCAGTGAGATTCCAGGAGAACCAATGAAGAAAAGGTAGGCTCACCTTATTCAGCTGTCACGCCAGTTTGGTCTCAACTTATCCGAACGTCTCCCGTACATGATGTACTCTTCGGGCAGAATATGAAGTCAATTTTACTGATGTCGACCTGAATTGCAGCAAGGTATTCTGCGCAAAGACCCGAAGGTCTGAACAGAGGTTGAGTAAACGTGACAACGTCTGTTGCAGAGTTTTGATATGCCACGAAAGAGGGTTTCACGGCCACCTAGAAAGGAAGATAGAGTAGTGTTAGGATAACCGAGCTATATATCTGATACGGGGGGGCGAGAACCGAGCAATAATTAGAGACACAAGACAAGAGTCTGACTCGGACAAGCTTGCTCAGGCTGACGAGTCTCTCGACGGCGCTTACGAAAGCGTGAGAGGTCGCGGCACCGGACCGCACCAGTCCTGGGTGAGCGCCTCAGGCAAACCGGCCACCATTTCCGGGTTCAGCCAATTGCTTCTGGCGATAGCTTACGCATGAAACGTCGCCACCATAGCCAAGACCATAGCATTTCTGGGAAGCGGGAGGCCAAGACCCGTCATATATGAGCTAGGTGTCACCGGTTCGCCAATCACATCACGGTCGAGTAGAACTTCCCCGTCTTCAGTGCAAGTAACTACTAAGTGGATAGCAGGAAGACCGTCGACTAAGGAATGGAGAACATCGCTGAGTCGGAGGGGCGGCGACGAAAGGGTGAACGCGGACTCTGAATCGGAGGTTGGCAAGGTCGGATATCCGCGTTCTGAGTTCTCCTCACCGTTCACGATTCGATAACCGAAGGCGGTTAATGGGACTCACAATAAAAAAAGGAACCTCAAAAGGTATCAAAGGGATCCACAAGTCTCCAACTCGGAGCTTTGTCACGGTGGCGTCGTTACAGTAAAAAATCCACGCCACGTGGGCGCCAGCTCCGCCTCGAGGCGACCGACCGACGGATTGAGCAATCCTTGGAAGCGTCAGACCACGGTACGGGACACGTTTCTGCATAAGCCGACAAACAACCACCGTCTATATGCTCCGATATCCGCGTAGGGAAGCTCGCCGGGCTGTGTATTATCCATGCTATTTCGGATTCCACATTCCTACAGAAGCCGTGATGTTAGTTGAGGAGTGCTTAGGATCGATACAGGTTTTGACTCGGACTTAAAATGACAATGCCGCCCTTGCGTGCCAAGTACTACTGCCTTGAGGCGATATCGTGTTACCGCGTTGAGTCCACGACCCATTATAGCAATGAAGTTGCACACTGACAGTAACTATCGACGCTCATCCCCTAGTTCCCACCT
>JAKELI010000293.1:0-59811 GCA_021525025.1 Lactarius hengduanensis | reverse complement strand
CTTAACTTGCATCGACGGACCGAGGTTGAGTGGAACTGGCATGGACAGTCCCGCTGAACGCGTTGAACCCCCGTACACTTGACCGGCAGCTTACGGCGTTCACACAGATTCGTGGTGCAGACGACGGCTTTGACGATGACGGCGGGGGCAGCGACGACTGCGGGAACCCGTGCCCCAAGCCCATCTTCTGGTGCGGCGTTAACGACGACGACACACAGGACAAGGTGCCGATGCAGACCCAACTCCGAGCTGCGTTGCCTTTTCCGGGCCTTCGCTGCTGACCTCACCAGAGCTACGTGAGTGTCAGACCAACTATAGCAGAGGTACTCTACTCACTTAAGCTCCAAGCTACCCGCAAACCCCTAGCATGACGACGACGATGGCAGCGGCAGCAGCAGGCAGCCCCGAGTCGCACGCACCGCCAATAACCGATAACGGACCATGACCACATGAGCATCGCGGAGCGCGGGAACGCGTCCATGATATCGGCGACGAGCTGCGCCAACCACGACTGCGACTCGAAGACCGCCACAATGTCACGGGCATGCTACCGACGCATGACTCGACACTGCCAACAACGGACCACGATGACTGCAGTAGCAACTACAGTGATGCGACAACACGACGGCGGCTGCAACTGACAATGGTGGCTCGATGACGGCGGTGACTGTAGTAATGGCGATGATGAGGACATATTTACCTTCTGTAGGGTCATACATAGGCTTTAGAAACCATGTGAATTGAATGTTCTTTCAAACTATACCCCAAAAGTGTTAATCTACGTCTTTTGTGGTACATTACCTGGTGACTCTGCACGTTTGGTTTGATTACGTAAGCCACGTCCCTCATTTTTGCTCAATAGCGTTCGGTTCGGCGTTCAGACGCTCCCTGAACCGAACTGAACTGATGTGAACCTGAACTGAGGGTTCAGTTCGGGGGTTCGGCCAAACACCCCGAACCGAACCAAGAGTCCGGTTCGGGGTTCGGCAAAAGGTCCAAAGAACCGAACTGAACCGAACTTTCCCATCACTATCCCCTGCCTTACTACCCCTCTCCATTTTTGTCACAGCCATTTCCATATCCTGGATTCAATACACCTTATTACCCACTGTACTATCCCTCCCAATAGATAATCGACTTAGTCTATTTTTTACAATATTTGTTGCTGTTACTCATTACCAATAAAAGTTATTACATCATTCCAAAAAAGAAAGATCGACTTACACTGTGGGCATTTTAAGATGTTAAGGTGGCTTTCATGCTAATTTAATAGAAAAAATATTCCAAAAGTGTTTCAAAAATAAGTGCACAAAACATCATGATTACATTCACAATATAGTCAGCAATGAGTTTAGGATGAAAGTACTTGATACACACTAATTACATTCACAATGAATCCAATCATATGAGTGCCCATCAAAGTAATTGACAATGAGTATGGATAATCTATCTTAAAGATATTGTGAAAAATATTTTCAATATTATTCAAATATATTCAATGTGAAAATATCCGACACGAGACCCGATGTCGTTACATTGTGACTCAGTAACATCGTGACTCTTGATATCGGAGTCACATGTCCCGTTAGAGGTCGGTAGTCAGAGTCTGTCGCCGCGCGGTCCGGAGGTCGCAGACATTGTTGACGAGAGTCGTTGGGCAGTCAGACAACAAACATGGAGCGGACATGGACACCCGACGCATGCTAGGAGGTCAACGTTCAACATCCAGTCGGCTCTTCTGGACAACGCTCGACTGTTGGCACTGACCTCAGGTGATATGTCGGGCTCAACGTTGTGCTCCGCGTAAGCCCCCCACCGATCTCCAAGACTCCGTCGACGCTCCTCAAGCGATCTCAATTCACCGACCCGGATTCATCAGACATTGATGAGGGCGCGTGTCAAAGTTGGGGACATCAAGTTCACGGCAGGTGGTGCCAGCTTGTCGTCCTCGCTAACCAGCTGGCAGGATATCGGCAGTGTTGTCACTGCCTTCAAACTAGTGGCAGCCACCATCAAGACATGCCAGGAAGCATGGTTGATGTGCACGGATGCAGGAACTCCGAGGACAACGTCTACTTTGAAAATGTCTTGAGAATCGCTGGGTTGGCGCTGGTATGTGTTCACACCTTCTCCAGGTTTTAAACACAAATTTTTCTAGAGAACCATTCGTCCTCGCGTCCCAACAATTTCTACACCCCTTACTATCGCGACTGTCGCCGTCTCTCCCCCAACACTTGGGATCAAGATCAAACGGTCCGCCCCTATCACAGACGTTGTCACTGCAAGCAACATATCCGAGGTCCACATGGGAACCGACCCTACCAGCTTTAGTGGCATTAGATGAGGTGAGTTGGCCTTTGATCGTGAACTCCAGTTCACCCATAACCTCTAGGGTGCTTGCGCAGATGCTGCGTCACTCAGGACCCTTCAAGCCTCGGAGCTCCAGGACTAGATCATTAGCAACAACGGGCTCGCCTTACCAGAGTCGAAGCGCAAGGACGGTATGTCACAAATTCTGGACCCGGAATGATGTTACCGAATACTCATTGCACAGATCTCATTTCCAAGTCCCCCAAGTTTGCGCAAGTCTCCCAATCAACCATTGACGAAGAGGAGGGCTTGTTGATAAGTGGCCTGAGTGTCACGGTGCGGCTTGTGGACGCTTACTATACGGTGATGACTTCCTGAGTAAGCTGTAATCAGTCATGGACTTTCGTATCAGTCAGCCATAGTATCACATGTTTGTGGTGATGCTATGACTCATTACTAGTAGTAGTCGTATTAGGGTTCGAGCTACTTACGCTACTCGACGTCTTGGTTCAAAGAGGAGCTTGAAAGCCGCCTCTCACATGTATAAGTAGTACGCAGCGAAGACCAAGGATCGCCATCTTGGTCTTCTTCAAAAGCCACTTCATTCCTATCCTTTACGTGTGCCAACTCCTTTCACTCGCTTGACTCAAGCCGAGCAAGTCGAGAACGCCTGCTGCGCCTGGTGGAGTTAGCCCCAGTGCCTATACCGATCACGTGCCACGCGAAGGCCGTGTATCTCAGAAACAAGCATCAAACTCACTAAGTCGTCTATGCCCTTTCGAAGTCCAAGTCGGACTAACGCCAGTGGCAGTGTTACATTAAGACCAAGATCCTTTCACCGTGGCGTTCACGACTCGAGATTGTTGGACCAACTTCCAAACCTACTCCTCAGAACGACGAGGAGATCGCAATGTACCAGTACAATTCCTAGGAGCAGCTCAGTGGAGAGAATACCGAGGAGACACCGGATACTTCGTCAACTTCGCGTCAGGACCCACTCGATACTAGTGATTGAAAGTCCGGTCCGGTCCGGTTTTTTTGCCTAATTTGGAAGGACCGGGACTGCAACCGATCCATCGGTTCATCCTCTGAGCCCAAAACCGGACCAAGCCGACAAGAGTCGGTCCCACCCGGTTGCCGAAATCTTAAAAGACCGGTCCATGCGGTCTAAACTGGTCCATGCTGAGCCGGTTGCAACTGGCCAAAGACCGACTGCAACCGGGGTTATGACTATGTATTAAGAGTGCTACTGTAACAAGTATTGTAACTACTAACTAGCTTATTCTATGTCTGACTCAAACACATGGACCCTCGTCTTCTTTGTCCCATGCGCGCTCCTGTAGATCTGCTTGCTGCAGTCGTCGTCGTGATCGGCGACGTGATCGTCGGTGCCGGTATTGGTATTGGTGTCGGTGTCGGCGTTGTTCAGTCAGTGTCATCGGCGTTGGTCGGCATTGGCGTCGTTACAGTTCGTCGCAGTTGGCGTTGGTCGGTGTTGGCGTCGTCGCAGTTGGTATTGTTGGTGTGGTGGGATTGACGGTGGTCCGAGTCATAGCGTCGACGTGGTGGGATTGGTTGGTGTTGGCGTCGTTGCAGTCGGCGTTGTCGGTGTTGTTGCCGTCGGTGTTGTTGGTGTTGGTGTTGTCAGAGTCATGGTCGGTGTCGTCGCAGTCGGCGTTGTCGGTGTTGGTCGTGGTGGCAAAGGGGTGGTCGTGTACCGGTGTAGATGTAGTCAGTGAGAAAGAAAAAGGTATAAAAGTGTCCGGCTTGGGGCTGGGTTCGCCGACTGCCCCATCGCGGCCGTCAGTTGCCGTTGTCACAATTCTCGTTGTTGTTGTGATGGTCGTCAAACTTGTGGCCGCAATCGTCGGGAGGGTCATCTGAGTCATAGTCAGCAAACGCACACAGCTCGGAACTGCATGGGTTGCCTGCCTGCCATTGCCGCCGCCCTTGTTGTCGTTGCAGCTGGGGCTGGGGTGATTCGTTAGAACCAATGGTAATACTGTCGCCGTGGTGGTAAGAGCCGCGGGCTGCTCGAGGACACCTTCGTTACCACCGCCGTGGTTGATGGGTCACGTACCTCTCAGGACTGCGTCGGGGAGGTGCCCACCGTCGACGTTTGAAGGCGAAGGGGTTTCTGCAGGGGCCGGAGAGAGGAGAAAAAATGAGAGTCAATTGAGACGGAACAGAGACGATTGAATGAGGACAAACAATGGATGCACGAGGCGCGGGAATGCGCATCATGTCTTCAGGTGCCTTGGAGCCGTTTGCAAGGCTACCACGGTCGGCATCCATTGCAACGTGGTGTCGAGCAAATGACAGTGATGGAGAGTGTGTCTGGATGGAGAGAGCGATGGAGAGGTGCTGGTGCAACGCCGTGGGAACGAGGTGGTGACGGACAAATGTGGCACAGGCACGATGCACAGAACGGCCTACAACTAGTAGGCTACAACTTGAAGCCATTATGAGACTGCAGTGGCCAGTGGGAGTTGTTGATATCTAACTTTTGCGAGGGAAAACGCAGGGAAAACACACTGAAAACACGCTGCCAAAGACCGGTTGAAACCGGCCCCAACCGGTCCAATGGCGGTTCACCAATCCGTCGAATCCCGGTGAACCGCAACCGGTGCCACTCCAAAATTGGTAGGACCGCAACCGCAGGTCCGGTTGCAACCAGTTGCGGTCCGGTCCGGTCCCAGTTTTTTTCCGGTTCATGGGACTGGACTTTCGAACACTACTCGATACCGCCCCCGTCGAATTCAACTTCGAAAACCTCTGTTGGGTGGAAATTGTGTGGAACCCGATTGACAACAGGTGGGACGCAGTAAGACCAGCCGGAAGAAACTACAACTGTGATATCGATACAAGAGGACTGCCAAATCGCGAACAGTGGGGACGTATCGACGGACAACCAGAAGAGGAACCAAGTACGTCAGAACCAAGGACGCTCGCACCGTCAGAAACAGCGGAGAAGACGATCAGACAGAAACCGACGAAGACGAGGAGGAACCGGAAGTCGAAGTTATAACGCAAACAGCTGAGCTACTCCGCATAACTGAACCTGAACAATTCACATACACTGGACCTTCCTTTCTTGGTAACCACCACCATCCCGGCCACGTCACAGTGACCCAGACGGTGTGGTATACTAGAGTACTCTACATACACACTAGACTCATACACAAACGAAAACCCCCCCATAATAGTAATAAAAAATCCAGCTCATAGCTGTTATGGAGACCAACAACGAGCAGACGGAGAACGCCGGCCCCGGCCAAAAGCGGAACCTACGCTCATCAGCGCTCACTCAGGCGTCAAGCAGCAGCAACGCCCAGGCAGAGCACAAGAAAACCAGAACAGCATCCCCCCAAGAACCCAGAGCCCTCTTGGAGAAGGAGGGTTGCTACGGAAGGACGAGGACATTACAGCTAAGTCGGTGCACTCTACGCTTAAGCTGATGTACATGAAATACAACAGCAAGCTCTCCCCGGACTTGCAAAGAGTAATATTGTCCATCACGGCATGTGTAGCAACACTAGCCGCGGACAAAGGACAGGAATACAGCCAAGCCGCGGAGACCATAGTGCAGAGGATAAATGACAAGCTAGAATCTGCAGTAAGCAGGGGGTTGGAGAAGATAAGTGATTGCATCGAAGCATCTTTGGCTAACCAGAGCGAGATGCAGAACACCTCCAAAAAGCTGGAAAAGTCGGCGGAGGCCATACATGTAGCCCTAGAGAGGGTGAATGTCAACCTCACAACGGTAACAGACACCTCGGACAAGCTCACGACTACCGTAAGCTCATACAAAGAGGCCCTGCTGTCAGCCCCAGCAGCAAGACCCGCACCTGCAATGGGAAGAACAGCCACAGGAACAACGATGGCAGATCCCAGAGTCGTCAGAGACCTCGACAGAAAATCGAGGCAGGTCCTCGTCGATATCTTCAACAAAGACATCACGAACGCGAGCCTTGACGAAATGAAAAACAAGCTCAACAAAATAATCACGGAAGGCGCGGAGACCCCCCCGGAAAACGCGGAGGTCCAGGAAGTGCACAAGCTCCGTAACGGAGGCATAATCCTGCAGTTCAAAACAAAAGAGACAGCTGAGTGGTTCAGACAACTGCATATAGAACTAGACCTGCTCCCAAAAATCGACAGCTCCGCAACGGTCAAAGGAAGGGCGTTCCAGATACTGGTACCAAGAGTACCAATCATCTTTGACCCGGAAAACAGTGAGTACCTGCGAGAGATCGAGGAGAAAAACAACATCAGCCACGAAAGCCTACAAAAAGCGAAGTGGATCAAACCGATCTACAGAAGAGCGCCCGGGCAAAAATTCGCACACATGACCCTCGCGATAAATAACCCGGAGGACGCTAACATCCTAATTAGAGATGGAATATACATCTGTGGGGTAAAGGCGTACCCCAGAAAGCTCAAAGCGGAACCCAAGCAGTGCATGAAATGCAGGAGATGGGGGCACTTCGCGACTGACTGCTCTGCTGATAAGGATGCGTGCGGCAACTGCGGAGAGGACCACAGGACAAATGTTTGCCCAGACAGCAGCAAGAGATACTGCGTCTCATGTCAGACAAACACGCACGCAAGCTGGGACAGAGATTGCCCAGAGTTCATTCGCAGATCGGAGAGAATGGACGAAAATCATCCCGAAAACGCGCTGACATACTTTCCCACAGAAGAAGACTGGACCATGCACGCACGCCCGCAAAAGCTGAGCTACGATGAGAAGTTCCCTGTAAAGCTCGCGGTCGCCAGCCTCCCACCGCCGTCACAAGACACAAGACAGCTCCCAACTAGGCCGATAGTAGGCAAAAAGAAGGGACCCAAAAGGAGAAACGGAGGCGACGCACAGAACGACTTCAAGGACTTCTTCACCGCAGCAGGCTTCAGACCAAACTCGCGGGCTGCAAACACCATGCGCGATGGCCAATCGGACATCGCTTCGGAAGATGAATACGCGCACCTCAACACCGCTCACCTCGAAGAATGAGTAACAACGCAACAAACATAGCGCAGAGAAAAACTACCCTCAAAATCTGGCAACAAAACATCAACAAATCGCGCACCTGCCAGCACGATTTGATAAGTAGTGGCAAACTAGCAGATGACAGAATTGACATAGTAGCCCTACAGGAACCATCGATCAACCCCTTCGGAAATACGGTCGCAAGCAACGCTTGGAAAACGATCTACCCCAGCACGCATGCGAAAGAACCGTTCAAAACCAGATCCGTAATCTTGATCAGAGATAATATCCTCACCGACGGGTGGGAACAACTGGAATTCCCATCCGGCGACGTAACAGGGATCAGAATCAAGGGCACATGGGGCAAAGCAACAATCTTTAATATATATAACGACTGTAAGCACAATGACACCGTGAAGACGCTTACCGAATACCATAGGAAGCACATCACGGAGATCCTAGGCAGCGCCGACACGCAGCACATGCGCCACCTGCTATGGTTAGGGGACTTCAACAGACACCACCCGTGCTGGGACACGCTGGACAACAATCAACTATTTACGCGTGAGGCCACCGAAAACGCGGAATTACTGATACAGGCGATAGCTGACCTGGGGATGGACCTGGCACTCCCCAGCGGCATCCCGACCCACGAGCACAATGTCACAAAACGGTGGTCGAGACTTGACCAAGTCTTCAGCACGGAGCACACGCTGGAAGCTATCACACAATGCGAAGCGATGCCGGAAAAACAAGGGCTTAATACTGACCACTTCCCGATAATAACTACGCTAGAATTGGGAATTGATCTGGCGCCGCCAAAGGCGACCAGAAACTTCAGGGATGTCGACTGGACTGCCTTTAGGAAGACGCTGGAAGCGAAAATGGCGGAATGGGGCGTTCCGAACCCCATCCAAAACCAGGTAACGCTCAACCAGACATGCGAGAGACTCACGCGCGTCTTGCAGGAAACAATCAAGGAGAAAGTACCATGCGCCATAATAGGCCCAATGGCCAAAAGATGGTGGACCAGGGAACTCACCGAGATGAGGCAGAACATGCTTCAAACGCGAAGGAAAGCATGTGAGTTGCGACACCTAGACGTAAACCCCTTCCACGAGAAATTCCGGGAGGCCAGACGCAAATTCAGCAGGGAGTTGGAGCACGCCAAGAAGAATCACTGGAGAGACTGGCTCGAAAAAGCGACCGACCCAGACCTATGGACGGCACACAAGTACATAACCAGCCCCCCAGGAGATTGCGGTAAGTCACGGATCCCAGACCTCCAGTTCAACGAGGGCGGAGAACACCGCACGGCAAGCTCAAACGAGGAGAAAGGCGAAATACTAGCGAAGATGTTCTTCCCTAGCAGACCACAAGTTGAAGACTCCCAAGACGCACTATGCCTGGCAGACCCCATCTGCAAAGCAGACCCCATCACGAGGGACCAAATCAGACGAAGCATCGCCAGACTAAAGCCATACAAGGCGCCAGGACCAGACGGTATTCCAAACATCGTCCTGACCAAATGCGCTGACATCCTCGAGGACAGGTTATGGCACATCTATACGGCTATCATGAACAAGAACATGCAGTACGAACCATGGAAAAAGTTCGACACGGTCGTCTTAAGAAAGCCAGGCAAACCGAGATATGACGTCCCAAAAGCGTACAGACCTATCGCCCTCCTAAACACGCTGGGAAAAGTACTCACGGCCATTGTCGCGGAGCAATTGACCTTCTACACGGAAAAATACGCCCTTCTCCCTCCCCTTCACTTCGGTGGAAGACCGGCATGCACCACCAGCGACGCCATCCAATACCTGGTATACAAAATCAAAGACGCCTGGAGGAAGAAGCAAGTCACATCGGTACTCTTTCTGGACATCGAGGGAGCGTTCCCAAACGCGGTTAACGAGAAATTGATCTCTAACCTGAAGAAAAGGAGAGTACCGTCCAAAATTGTGAACTTCGTGGAAAGTATGCTAAAAGGCAGGGTAATGCGCCTCAAATTCGACGACCACCAATCGAGCAACATAAGCATCAACAACGGAATCGGACAAGGAGATCCGTTATCGATGATACTCTATCAGTACTACAACGCTGATCTACTAGACATACCAAACTCCCCAAACGAATCGGCGGCAGCCTACGTAGATGACGCGATCCTAATAGCAACCTCTAAAACTTTCGAGGAAACACACAGTATGCTAACGGACATGATGACCAGGGAACATGGCGCCATGAACTGGGCCGACATGCACAACTCAAAATTCGAGCTATCGAAGCTCGCCTTAATCGACTTCGCGCACCACAACAAGAAGGTGACAAGGCCGCCACTAAAGCTGAACGGGACAACCATTGAGCCATCTAAAAACGCGAAATATCTCGGGGTATTCCTAGACCAACACCTCAGTTGGAAGGAACAGGAGGCGTATGCGATCAAAAAGGGAGCCAACTGGGCAGCACAACTTAGACGCGTGGTAAGAATCGAATGGGGGCTGACCCTGAAGCAGGCTAGAAAGATATACACCAGCGTGGCGATACCCAGGACGCTTTACAGAGTAGACGTATGGTGCCAACCACCCACGGAAGGGAAAACCCGCAGGCATACTGGAAAAGGAAGGCATACAACAAACCGGCTGTCCGCCACGCAACGAGCAGGAGCGTTGGCAATAGTTGGAGGACTGAGAACTTCGCCATCTGATTCATTATATGCACACGCTAATATACTTCCTCTCCCCTTAGAGATCGACAAGCACTGTAGCCAAGCGGCACTACGTCTTGCTACCCTCCCAGCCAACCACCCGCTCACAAAACCATACGGGAAATGCGCCAAATGCAGAATTAAACGGCATAAAGCCCCACTGCACCACCTAGCGGAAAGATACAGGGCAAGCCCGGATAATTTGAGACAATCCCCGCGGTAGGAAGGAATCCGGCGTTGCTAAGCAAGCGCCCCTTCAGAACCGACATCCCCAAAGACAGGAACAGTTCCAAAGACACAGACGCAGACGCTCCCGAGCATGTGAAAATATACACAGACGGCTCATCACACGACGGGAAGGTAGGAGCCGCGGCGATACTGACGCGCGGAGGCAAGACAACAGGCAAACTCCACTACCACCTCGGCTCAGCGGATGAACACACGGTCTTTGAAGCGGAACTAGTAGGAATAATCCTGGGCCTACAGCTAATCAAGTCGGTAGGGAAAGGCAGCAAAACGTATGCCATAGGGGTGGACAATCAGGCGGCAATAAAGGCGCTCTCGCATCAGCAATCCATGATCCTCTATGTAGTGCTACGGTAGCGCTACAGTAGCTCCATAGCATCTGTAGCAGCATAGCAACGTTTATGTTGTATGTAGTTCTACTGTAGTTCTACTGTAGTACCAGGCCTACTACCATAGTTCTACTGTAGTACCAGGCCTGCTACTGCAGTTCTACTGTAGTACCAGGCCTACTACCATAGTTCTACTGTAGTACCAGGCCTGCTACTGTAGTTCTACTGTAGTACAAGGCCTACTACCATAGTTCTACTGTAGTACCAGGCCTACTACCATAGCCTTACTGTAGTCTACCATAATTTCATAGTCAGTTCTCAGTCAGACAATATTCATGCAGAATAAAGGTTAAATATATATATTTATGAGTATACACAACTACAAATACAACAATACACTATGGGAGCCAGATGCCGCAGCGACAGGGTGGTGGAGTGGCAATAGTGTTGAGGTGGCAGTGGCGCCGTGGCGGGGCGCGCGTGGCGGGCCGGCGTGTGGTGGAACGCAGGGCGTGGCAGTGAGGGCCGAGTCGGGACGGCGCCGGTCGGCGTGGTTGAGGCGTGCGGTGTTGGTGGGGGTCGTAGCGGATCGGAGTGGCGGTGGCGACCATGTCGGGGCAGCGGCAGTGGCAGAGTCCTGTACCAGTTGAGATGAGAAAGACAAAAAGAAAAAAGAAATAGAGAACTTATCTGAGCGGCGCCGACGTGGCAGTAGCGGCCACGGCGCCAGTGTACGTGGCGCCGTCGCGTGCCTGTCGAGGTGGGGCCGGGGTGCCGGTTGACGTCGCCGAGGTGGGTGGCGGCGCAGACGAGGTGGTGACGAGTGGGAATGGCGTTGTGTTGGGGCGGGGCCGGGTTAGCGCTGTCGAGGTGGCGGCGGCGGCGGCGTTGTGGCGGTCGAGGTAGTGATAGCGGTCGTGACGAGGCGGTCGAGGCGGTGGTAGGGGTCGTGACGAGACGGCCGCGTCGTGGCAACCGCTGAGTTGCTGGGTGGAGGCGGGGGTGGCAGCCGTGTCGAAGCGGCGGCGGCGTAGCGACGTCGAGGTGCGGACGACGGCCGCGTCGAGACGGCGGGGTCTTAAGGGGTGGTGAGGTGGCAGGTGCGGGTGCGGCGGTTTTGAGGTGACGACGGAGTTGCTGCGCCTGGGTAGAACGTGAGGATGAGAAAGAAAAAGAACAAACAGCTCACCTTAGAACAAGAGCCGCGAGACGGCGGCAGTGCATACGGGTGAGGTGGGGGCGCCGAGGTGGTCTGATGACGTGTCCTGCGACCGCCCGATCAGAGGTAAAGGATATATATAAAAATTTACTCAGCTGTGGCTGCGAGATTGTGAGGATGGGTGCAACTTGAAGGCGAGGAAGGAAGGGGAGGAAGGGTGGGTTCGAGTTCGAACAAGTTACGTCTGAATCGGCCAAGTGGCGCACTTCCCCACGCCACAAATTAAACTTCCGCCCGGAAGTCGCCCGTGGTCCACACCAATTTTTTTCTAAGTCAATCTAGTGTTGCTGCCAGGGCTGAGCCGATGTTCTGATATCTCAGGAAATAAAATAGATAACATTTTGAAAATATTTAGGGAGTTAGATCAGATCAGGAGCCAAGGGGTCCTCTGCCAACCCTAAGTGATCTGATCAGTAGTTTCCAACTTATTTGAACAGCTCAGTGACTAGTGCTATAGCAGCTCAAACTGGTATTGTTAGGATCTGAAGAAATAAAATAGCTAAAAATATGAAGATATTTGGGGAGGTAGAAATTCTCAAAAGCCGAGAGTTCCTCTGCCAACTCTAAGCGATCCGATCAACTGTTCCTGAGCTATTTGGCATTAGCTGAAAGGTTGTTACAATCACATCGGGATCATTCTTGCTGTTGGGGAACTGCTCTGGTGTACTCGCCAAACCGACGCGTTTTGAAGACCTCACACGTCCTGCTACTACTGTGGGCTGCCTTGCAAGGCCTTACCACCCAGGGAGCAGACTCACAGGCACACGTGACAACAAATGAGCGAGGTGTTCACAAGTGCCAGTGGAAAAGGGGGAAAGGACAAGATGGTGCTTAGTTGTTAAAAGACTAAAACAAGGTGTACAAGGTGAACTACTGGGTCCTTATATACTGCTCTACTAGTCAGGGTACAGGGCAACAGCACATCAGGGTCGAGGGTGACACGTCTCGCTGGCAGTAAGTGCCAGCACATCAGGGTCCGGGGTACGGTGGGCTAAGGGTTAGTCTGGAACATTTGAGAACATTCTGGAACATGCTAGAAGGTGCTAGAAGGATCCGATAAGCAGATCCTTCAATACAGGTTCATACAGGGGGGGAACAAGTCAGGAACAAGTCAGGAACAAGTCACAACTGAGTCACAAAGTCAGTACGAGTCGAGAGTCAGTCCGAAGCAAAGATGTCGCAAGATCATGACAAAGGTGTCAGCTAATACCCTTCAGCTAATGTCAAATAACTTAGGAATGGTTGATCGGATCACTTAACGTTGGCAGAGGATCCCTCAGCTTTCTTCAAAATACAGGTCCCTAAATATTTTCATAGTTTTAGCTATTTTATTTCAAAAGATAGAAATGCCAGCTCTGAGCTGCCATAACATTATCCCTGTTACAAATTTACAAAACCCAACCACCAAGACTGCTGAGCACCTGCAGTATGGCCTGGAGAGACTGCTGGACATGGTGGAGACTCCAAGCAGCCCAAAAGGACAGCCAGCAGCAGTAGGCTTAGTGCCACTGGCAGGGACACACTATGGAAGAACCTAGGCCTATGACATCATGGCCTAGGTACAGCAGCAGTAGAACTATGGTAAGTTCTACAGTAGTACTGGGCCTGGGTACAGAAGAACTACAGTAGTAGGCCTAGATACAGTAGCACTACAGTAGCACTACAGTAGTACTACAGTAGTAGGCCTAGATACAGTAGCACTACAGTAGCACTACAGTAGTACTACAGTAGTAGGACTGAGTACAGTAGCACTACAGTAGTAGACCTGGGTACTACAGTAGCACTACAGTAGTAGGCCTGAGTACAGTAACACTACAGTAGTAGGACTGAGTACAGTAGTGCTACAGTAGTAGGACTGAGTACAGTAGCGCTACAGTAGTAGGCCTGAGTACAGTAGCGCTACAGTAGTAGGCCTGAGTACAGTAGCGCTACAGTAGTAGGCCTGAGTACAGTAGCGCTACAGTAGTAGGCCTGAGTACAGTAGCACTACAGTATTAGGCCTGGGTACTACAGTAGCACTACAGTAGTAGGCCCGAGTACAGTAACACTACAGTAGTAGGACTGAGTACAGTAGCACTACAGTAGTAGGCCTGAGTACAGTAGCACTACAGTAGTAGGCCTGGGTACAGTAGCACTCCAGTAGTAGGCCTGGGTACAGTAGCACTCCAGTAGTAGGCCTGGGTACAGTAGCACTCCAGTAGTAGGCCTGGGTACAGTAGCACTCCAGTAGTAGGCCTGGGTACAGTAGCACTATGGTAGCAGGCCTGGGTACTACAGTAGAACTATGGTAGTACTACATAGAACATAAACATTGCTACTACCACCTATGGGTCACTATGGCTCTATGAGCACTACTGTAGAACTACTGTAGAACTATAGTAGAGGTCCAAGGATTGCTGATCTGGTAGCTTAAATTCCAGGGTTTGCTACAATGCTACCAAGTCTCTACCATCTACTACCAGCAACTACCAGCAACTACCAGCAACTACCAGCAACTACCAGCAACTACCAGCAACTATGGTGTCTACAAACATCTACAGTCTCTACAAGTTTACTACCCAGTCTCTACCAGCCTACTACAAAAGTCTACAACCATCTACAGTTGCTACAGTCTCTACAGTTGCTACCAAGTCTCTACAAGGATTTTTTGCGCAACCCAGGGATTGCTGATGAGTCGTCAAAGCTCAATAAACCCGGACACTATATTGCGGCGGAAGCGCTAAACATGGCGGCAAGCATCAGAAAAACGAAGGGTAAGAAGTATGCCCTAACAATCAGATGGACGGCCGGACACTCTGGAATAGCAGGGAACGAGGAAGTAGACGACGAGGCGAAAAAGGCGGCGGAAGGAATAACCTCCCCAACCTCCCTCCTCCCGGCACTACTAAAGAAGGGCATAAAAATAAGTAGATCTGCAGCGAAGCAAGCCCTACATGCGAAAAGAAAAAGAATATGGAGAAAGGAATGGGAAGAATCGCCCAGATTCGAAAGGACTAAGCACATCGACTCATCCCTCCCATCGCATAAATTCACTGAGCTAATAAGCAACAAAAAACTCTCCAGGGCGTCTGCGAGCAAGCTATTCCAACTCAGAACAGGGCATATACCGCTCAACGCTTACCTGCACAGGTTCAAGATAAAAACCAGCGCGCAATGCCCGGCCTGCGGAACGGGAAGAGAGACGCCGCAGCACTTCCTCATGGAATGTCCGGCCTACGCACACGAACGGGGAAAACTCAAAGCGAAGAGGGGAAGCAAGGAGAAAAAATTCGCTGAGATTCTCTCGAAGGAGGACGGAGTAGTAGCACTGGCAAAATTCATCCGAGACACTGGAAGATTCAAGCAAATCGATCAAATCCCACCAAATCATCAAAACTCGCAACCCCAAAAGCCGAACCGCCGTCAAGGCGGGTAAACACTTTCCACAATCCCGCAACACACCCCACGATTCGCCAGGCCCTGATAAGGCCATATCAAGACATGAAGAGCCAACGGATGACGAAGAACAATTGGAGTTGAAGGAGTCACACCGAGGAGCAAACCGAAACGCGCTGCACACCCGCGCGCATCGCAAGACCCCACCTTCAAACCCGAGCCTTCGCCTTGGCGCAATACGCGCCCCGATAAACTCGACACTTGACGTATCACAAAGCCGCTCCCTCGGGAGCGGGGAGGTGTTATATTGTAAAGAGGCTATGACATTGGGACAGAGGAAGCGTAGACAAAGTGGAGCATACGTGTTGTAATAGTGCCACATAGGGCCATGTACCCCAAGGCGCACTCAAATGGATTCAAAAAAAAAAAAAAAAAAAATAATTCACATACACTCTCCCATGGCAGCCCACGTAATGGCCACCACAACTGCAACAGAAGAAGCACTTATCAACGAAGAAGTGAGACGCATCAGGGCGGAGGCGAACGCGATCCTCTTACCTATCAACCCAAGCACCGGACACTGAATGGATGCAGATGAGGCCGCCATATTTCGCGCCGTCGGACCTGATCACCCAGATCCACCACCAGGAAGAGGAAGCCCTGGACCAGCACGGCCTAGAGGAGGACCCGGAGACTTCGGGGGAGGGCCACCACGAGGAGGACACCCTGGAGGAGGAGGAGGAGGGCTACCAGGAGGAAACCAAGGGGAGGATAAACTCACAGGCGAGAAACCCACCGTATTCGATGGGGACAGAGCTAACTACGAAGCCTTCCTCACACAATGGCACCTTTACTGGGCCCTCAACGGAGACGCACCAGTGCTTCGAAATGTGTATCGTCGATGCCTCATGTTCCTGGGCTACGTCAAAGGACCCATGGTCAGCAATTGGACCCTAGGGTTCCTCACCTGGCTCATCAGGAAAAACCTCCCGCACTAGCGCATCAGCAACACGACACTCGCTTAATCTTTTGCTTATTCGAGTAATAAGTAACCTAAACAGGATTAAGCGGACATTAAGCAGATTTCAGAATAGCCGACATTTAACTCAGTTAAGCAAATAAGTAGATCCCATTCCCGAAATTGGGCTTAATTTTCGCTTATTCACAGCTGAATCTGTCCTTATTTATTAAACACCTGGCTTATTTTTTAAGCAGAAAAGAAGAGATCAGATCTATTATGTGTATTCGGAATCACTACAATACATAGTATTGATCCCCCCGGTATTTATCCCCCCGCAACGCCCGAGTACCTCAGCAAACTGGGGTGCAGAGAGTGTACCTCATGCGCAGGGTAAACTCTCCCTCCATGGGCCAGCGAACATGTCGAGGTGTTGCGGACAGGTATCAGTTGCCATACTGGGTCATGGCAGCTCAAAGCCATGAGGCTGACCGTCATCGTTGCTTTGAAGAACTGGGAGTCGCCATCGTTGCCTTGACGGCAGGGGTGGTGTCGTCACCGTCGCATCGAAGGGACGCTGCTCAGTCGCAGAATCAGCGACATCACGGGGGGCACAATGAAAACACACCTCCAAATGCATTGCAGCTGAGTGGGACAGTACGGTGTCCCAACGCAGTCTGCGGGGGTGATGGGATCACAAAATGTGAGTTAAAAGCTAAAAGAAAAAGGACTTTGTCTTACATGAGGTCATGCGGCGAGCTTGACTTCTGGTTGGTCTGACAGTGTGACCGGTGAAGATGGTGAGAGACTGGAGTAGGGAAGAGGTTAGTAGGAAGCGCAGAAGAAAGAAATATAAAGACATACGATATGGCAGCAACGACGCAGACAGGCTAGAGTCTCGCCATCAGCCTGTGATAGAAAACCAAAATATAGATAAACACAAGTACCCAGTCTCGTCGATAACGACATGGTCTTGATGGTGATGGAGAAGTAGCGGTTTTACCCTTGTCGGACTGGACTTGGCGATGACATCACGGCCTTGTGTCATGGGGAGGATGGTATGTTGCTGTATTGCAGAGGCAGTCAGTCGTCGAATGTGGAGATGAGTGTAAAACAAAATAACATACATGCAGTCCAAGGTTGGATGCATAGGCACAGGCTGGTCAGGTTTTGGGACTGAAAACGACGCAACAAATACAAGCAGAAAGCAGGCGGCAACATAACTTAGTGGGGACAAGAGCGACAGAGACGAACGCGAGACGCGTTGATCGTCAAAGTTTTGAACTCCGTCTCAAATACACTGGTGTGATTGGATCGGCTCCTTGTTGGGGTATTTGCGTTTGTTTGGTCGAACATCGTACCCATACCAACAGACCCTAGTCGAACTCTAATGGGGAATTCACGTTAGTAATCGTGAATCCGTTATGTAATTCACAAACCATGTGTGACTTCGCGTGATCCCCGGGAAACCCTAGTCGAAGTCGACCCGCAGTAGGACCCACCGCCGCAGGCGGGAAAAAAAAAAATTAGGCACGGCAAACTCGCGCACTCGCTCATCTCCAACCCGCAAATGGACGCGAACATCGACCCTCGCCTTCAAGAACCGGATAGGCCGCTAGAGCCGACTTCCTCCGCGGACGTCAGCGGTTCGGGTGCGTGTTGTGCTGGTCGTTCTGGGCCCGCCCGAGCGCTCATCGTTCGTCGCTCCCACAGTCCCAGGTTTAGGTTTACGTCCGAGTCGATCCGATTATCAACCATCGTCAGGGCTGCAGGGTCGTGCCCCAGCCCCTTCGCTTTCCCCCCTCAAGTTGTCGTCGTCGTCGACTGTCGGCGCCGACTCGTCGTTCAAGTTTGTGCCAGGCTCTGTTTCTGTTCTTTGGCAACCCACTGAAGCTTGTTCTCCAGCTCGCTTCTTACTGCTATCGAACTTGAGGCAGGATGGACTCGCCCATCCGATGCCCCAGCGCCCTCGCATTCCCCCATCGTAGCTGCGTCGTCCACCGTCGTCGGCGACTCGTTCTGGTGAGTGCTCGCTCGCGATTCTGTTCGGGGCGGCCACCCGCTGAAGTTGGTCTGGTCTGCAGCTCTCGTCTTACCGGCGTCGGAGAACGCGACGTGCGTCCATCCGATTATCGATCACCACCGGCGCTTCTGGATCCCGCACCGGCCCCTTCGCTTTCCCCCTTCGTGGCTGCGTCGTCAACCGTCAAGAACTCGTTCGTGCACTGGCAGCCGGTACCTCTGTTCAGACAACCTGCTGACCTCTTCTGCAGGTCTCGTCTTACTGTGGAAGAACTCAAGGCGCGATGTCGCGCACGCGGATTTCGCGTCGGAGGGACCAAGGCCCAACTGGTTGAACGACTGAGTGGCCCAGACACTGGTCCACCCCGCGGCCGGTGCGTTCCAACTGACTGACTGACTGACTGTTATGGCTGATCACAATCGGGAGACCTCCCCGTGACAGGAGCCAGGGCACGAGCAGCTCGAGAGCAGCTGCCCCGTGGCCACCGTCGTCCCCTCCCCTTCCACACGTTCGGACCTTGTGCCGGCCTACGGCCGCATCGTCTACCCCGGCGGGCCCGGAGGATTCACTGGCCGCTGACGAGGACCTTGCGGGCGCCCTCCAGGATATGGCATCCCTGGAGTCGAGCTATCAAAAGGCGATCAACGGAGAGCCCGGCGGCAGCGGCGAGGAAGACGGCGAGGAGGATGAAGATGGGGATGGTGGGGAAGACCGCCAGGAGGACGAGGACGTGGGTAGCATGGAACACCGTGCCGCGGCCGACGACGACATGGCTTGGGTGGACACGTTCATCCTCAATACTCGACGCACGGGAGGACGACAGACCGAAACGTCTGTCCTGAAGATGTACAAGGTGAGCAACTGTTGTTCGGTTTACTCGTTGGGCTGACATGTTGCTAGGCCTGGCTTGCAGGTGCGCTTCGTGCTGGGGTCGTGCCGGACGCCGTCGTCGACGCAAACCACAAGATCCATTACCTCAAGTATGCGGCCACCCGCTGCCTGCTCACCAAGCGAGGAAAGGAGCAGGAGACGGATGAGCGTTTATCGGCGGTTTGTCAGCGTTCGTGCCCGTTCGCGTGCCTCATCTTAAGTGCCCTACCCAGCAATCACTCAAGAAAATCGTAACGATGCTGGGACGTATTCGGCGACGGCAGCAAGACTCAAATCCTGACCTTGTCCAGGACCGACCTGCGAGCAATTTCCGCTGCCAGGACTACATCAAATCTGTCATGGTTGAGGCGCGTCGCCTGCGAATCCAGTGAGTGGGCTCAGAAACTCTCCCGACAGTTCTCCCCAACAGCTCACACTCCCAACTTCACGCCTTAGAAGCACCAATTTTGATGTGACGACGGGTACGATCCTCGAGTATCAGCTTCGCCCCGAGCAGTTCATGGAGGTGACGGCGGCCATCTTTGATATGGATCAAGGCACATCCGTTTTCTGCACTCGCACTTCCCCATCTGACCTTCGTCCATCACGCCTTAGTCCCGTCCATCATCAAGTCGCTCTTCGCCTGGAATTGGCAGTCGGCGACGCTCAACCGCGGCGACGAACTTGTCAACCTACCACTTGCTTTTCTCCAGCCATACGGGATTCGTCTCGCCGACTTCGACCGCTCCAATGGGCGGCCAGCAGGGGTGAATCGGGCGATCTTTGGGGTTCTCAGCATGTTCTGGGACACGAAGACGGCGAACGCGGATGTCCGTAGTACCTATTCCCTTGTCCTGGTTCTTTTTCTTCGTTCTTGAACTGAGTATGGGATCGCTTAGAAAAACGAGCCGACATATAACTTTGTGGTGCCGCATCGTGACCCTCTCCGCTGTGCGGTCGGTTCCCTCGCGATCATGTTCCACTACATGTTCGACCAGGGAGATCTTGTTAGCAAGATCCCCGATTGGGATTGGGCGAACGCATCATCGTGGCGTGAGGTATGTGAGGACCCAGTTGCCAAAGTTGTCGGTTCGGCGGCGCGTACTCATAGATGTACCCCCAGGTACACCTCATGTTCGGCCGGACGGTCAACAAGCCCATGACGGGCAACGGCCTGTGCAAGATGTACAAGGCGTTCCTCGACGCCACCTCTGTAAACAGCAACAAGAAGGCCCATCTGGCCAGGCGGGCCGTGCCGACTATCATGGAGGATATGGGGTTCGTGTCCGCATGTCTCCTCTTCACGTCGCTTTTCTCAGTGCCAATGACTCGGAGCAGGGTGTCTGCTGACCACATCGATGCGGTTGGCCATTGGGTTGGAAACGTTCGCCGCGAAGTGTATGGCAGCAAGATCCCGAAACAGGTGGGTCCGAGTCCTGTGTCGGGGTACCGCTGGGTTCTTCAAGTCGCTTACAGCTCTTTGCGTTCAGGCTGTCACCGCGTTGGCTGGGTTCTATGTCGGCGAGACATACAGGGTGCCGTGGGCCGAGGTCCCAGTTCCTGACTCTTTGACAAGACAGGTCTTTCCCTTCGTGGAGGAGGCACTCGCCAGTCTCAGAGCCAGAGGCTGTCAAAACCAAGGGTCGATCAACTTCTTGGAACTCCTCCGAGAGTTGCGGCCCTTCTTCTGGCGGGTCGGTTTGACGTTGGCTTTCTGCGCGTGATCCTTCTTTGACTCATCCTCCTCTAGGCGATGGCCGCGATCCATGCTCGATTTCCCAATTCGGGTGTTGTCAAGCGCATCCAGATTGTCCACCACGTCGGGGCTCAGCAGTTTTTCAGTCAATGGCCAGATGTGGTTCGTGCGGCTGATGGTGTGTGCGATGCTGACATTCAACTCAGCACCAATTTCTGTGAGGACGATACTCGAAAGGCCTTCCTCGCGTTTTCGGCACGCCTTAATAATATAGAAGTGGCGGCAAAGTCTACCCAAGGTGAGGTGTCGGTGATCCGTCGACGCACCGATCATTTTTCGCCGTCAAAACCTCAAGTGACGGTTCAGCACCTTCCAGCTACTGCAAGGGACCCTCAACCTCTGACGTGTTTCGTTCCACATGACGTGTCCTCTATGGCGACACCCTTGGAGTATCCTGTGCGGTTTCCTTTGCCGCCCCGGTTTCTCGTTCCGACCAACCAGCCAATGGCTGTTGTTGGGGGGCATGCAGCCGCTGCAACCCCATTGCACTCGGTCTCAACCACCTCATCATCGCTAGTACCCAGGACGCCGCCGCCGCCACTCGGGACATCGGCTCGGGGCTCGTTGGCAATGGTATGTCCCCAACTTCTGTCCATTTCCGCGTCATCTCCTGACACTTTGCCAACCCATTGTAGCACACAATCTCGACTGCCCCAGCTTCGCTAGTACCCTGGACGCCGCCGCCGCCGCTGCCACCACTCGGGACATCGGCTTGGGACTCGTTGGCGATGGTATGTGCCCTAACTTCTGTCCATTTCCGCGTCATCTCCTGACACTTTGCCAACCCATTGTAGCACACAATCTCGACTGCCCCAGCTTCACTAGTACCCAGGACGCCGCCGCCGCCGCCGCTGCCACCACTCGGGACATCGGCTCGGGACTCGTTGGCGATGGTATGTGCCCTAACTTCTGTCCATTTCCGTGTCATCTCCTGACACTTTGCCAACCCATTGTAGCACACAATCTCGACTGCCCCAGCTTCGCTAGTACCCAGGACGCCGCCGCCGCTGCCACTCGGGACATCGGCTCGGGACTCGTTGGCGATGGTATGTGCCCTATCTCTAGTCCATTTCCGTGTCATCTCCTGACACTTTGCCACCCCATTGTAGCACACAATCTCGACCGCCCCAGCTTCGCTAGTACCCAGGACGCCGCCGCCGCCGCTCGGGACATTGGCTCGGGACTCGTTGGCGATGGTATGTGCCCTATCTCCTGTCCATTTCCGTGTCATCTCCTGACTCTTTGCCAACCCATTGTAGCACACAATCTCGACCGCCCCAGCTTCGCTAGTACCCAGGACGCCGCTGCCGCCGCCGCTGCCGCTCGGGACATCGGCTCGGGAGTCGTTGGCGATGGTATGTGCCCTATCTCCTGTCCATTTCTGTGTCATCTCCTGACACTTTGCCAACCCATTGTAGCACACAATCTCGACCGCCCCAGAATTGCTAGTACCCAGGATGCTGCCGCCGCTCGGGACATCGGCTCGGGACTCGTTGGCAATGGTGCGCCCTACTCACGTGCCTATTCTTGCGTCTTTCCTGACACTTTGCCATTGCCACCCCAGTTTTCAGTGTCGACCAGCCAAACTCCTATCATTGGGGGGTGCGCTGCTGCTGCAACCTCATTGCCACCACTTAGGACATTAGCTCGAAGCTCATTGGTGATGGTACGCCATACTCATGTGCATGTTTCTGTGTCATCTCCTAACACTTTCCCCCTCTTCACTGGCTCCCAGGACCCTGCACAAACCACTCCATTGTCATCTCCAACTGCATTTACTCCAACTGCCAGTGTTGTTTCCCCTTCTACCCCAAGCCGATCTTTTCACAGTGTTAAGCACCCCACTGGTTCACAGTTCATGAGCAGCCAAGCTCCAGAGCCTCTGGTACCTTATGTTGTTGCCCATGCTGAGAAACAGATCTTCTGTGTTCTCCCTCTGATACCCCAGGTTCCTGGTCAAGATTATGCCAGGACCAGTCGGGATCTTATCTTGCCTCCACCAGAGGCCTTTTTGGCCCTCAACACACCTCTTCCACCTGCTTTCCCTCCATTTCACACCCACAACTGTACATGGAGCAGTGTTCTTTCTTTGGTTCAGCAGCCACTTCTCTTATGGCCTGGCTATGCACCAAAAAATCTGGGTGAGTACCCTGATATCATGACACTGTGGCAGACATGGGATGAGGGGGTGTTGATTGAGGGTGTGGGCTGCATGCCACCACTAAGACTCATTGATGAGCGATGGGGAAGCTGTATAGGACAGCGAGCAAGATGGCGACCACATGGGGACCCACTGGTGAGTGTCTTGCACATCCTGTGTGGCAAATACTAAATTGTGACCATATTGCTACAGGCTCGAACCATATGGGCCAAATTCAATTTCTTTATCACAAGGATCAATGCACACATGGCCACAGGACATACAATTGATCAGACACTCACTTTCTTTGAAAGTGAGAGGGGTGAGAGGTCAGTAAATCAGTTCCATAAGGCATTGCAGGGAAAGAAGTCACAGAAGAGGCAAGCAACTGATGCCATTCAGCATACTTAGTCTACACTTCCTTAGTTTATTTTGTCCTTGATGTGGGCATTCCACTGTTGTTATTTGTTTATGGACTTGGGACTCATCCAGTTCTGACTATGGTAGTATTAGTCAGGGACAGTTGTTACAGTTCAGACTTTGGGATGCCTTGGCCTGGTGAAGTGGTAGTGATCGGCACAGGTATGGAAAACCCGCATGGGTCATGGGTCGGGTACTGCCGGGTATGGGTACGGGTAGCCTGCGTCAACCCGAGGCAAACCCCTACCCATAGCGCAGGTACTCACGGGTATTGTGTCTTTTTGCAAGTCGGACTGCATCACGCTTGCACCACTCTTTTGTGTATTTTTACAGTAATAGAAATACTATCTTCCACTTAGAATAACTTTGCAGTGCCTTACCATTGTCGTGATCACTCGTGGGCATAATCAGTCATCGCCACTGCCGTCATTGCCATTGTCGCAGTCATTGTTGCCTCGTCGCAGCTGCCTGTTGTGTCGCTGCTGTCATCGTCATCGTCACTGTTATCGGTGTCATTGTTGTCACCGTCATTGGTCGTGTTTGCCATGGTTGTTGTGGTCATGGTCCCTGCGGTCACCTTGTGGTCGTTGTGGTCGTAGTTGCTTGGCAGCCTTGGCTGCAGTCGTCACCATCGCTGTGTCCTTGTGATTGGGGTGGTGTTGTATGGAATCCTGTCTTGCCTGGTGGTGATGGCATAGTGGCAGTTGAGGTGTATGCGGCTGCGTTGTCGTCGTTATTGAGTCATACGCATCGCACGTTGGAAGAGTGCAGTGGCAGCAGGATCGACAAGATCTTATACAGAGCACCTCTGGTGGCAGCACCAGGGTTGTCATGGGCAAGGTTACACACCGAGTCACTCCACGACAGTGAGAAGACGGCGAGCCCGACAGTGCCAAAAAGGCACCTGGCGAGGATCATCAGCTTCAGCGCTGTGTGCTGCAGGTATGGTGGGCAGGGCTGCGGGGTCAGGGAGGTGCAGGGCATCACAAATGGTCGCGCAGGCCTCCACACAACGCAAAACCTCATACCAAGGTCTGCTGGGTTCAGGGACACATTGTTCTCGGATCACTAAGGCCACATGCAGCAGCAGCGAGGGTGATGGTGATGGCAACAAAGGTGGCAGCAACGGTGACAACGTAGTGTAGTCAAGAGTGTAGTTATATTATCTATGTATTGCCCATAGTCGCAGAGCAATAAACATACACATGGGCCATACCTGTACCCGTAATACAATACCCACCAACCCCCGACCCTTACCTGTGGGAACCTGTACCCTTGAGGATGGGTATGGGTTTTGCCAGGTACAGGTACGGGTAGCCGTTGTCAACCCGAGGGTTACCTGGGCCAATCACTATGAAGTGGACACTGACGTACAAGGGTATGACACTGTGTCAGCAGTATATCATCATGGACTTAGTAGGATCAGTCAGCCAGGTAAGCTCTGGCACATGTGATTGTGTATGATATGGATTGGATCATGACTCATTACTACTGTACTAGGGTTTGCGCTACTTACGCTATTCACTAGTAGTACATGAAGCAGCGCTTGAAAGCCCACACGTAACTGTATAAGTAGGATACTGCAAAGGCCAAGAACAGCATCTTGGTCTTCTTCCAATACCACTACTTCATCCATGCTAGAGGGTTTGTCCCTTTAAGTGAGTCTTGTCCAACATATCCCCTTAGACCAGGGATCCTTGTGACTTGTCCCAAGTTCCTTTGTGGACAGTGGACTACCCCTTGGATGCTGTATATCACCGAGTGTTCCTCTACTACAACAAGTGAGTTGCTGTCACAGTTTCGCCCTCACCCGCCCGGAATACACCACATGAATACACACCGACTGCTGATATCCCTCATGTGATGCCTGTGTGCACGCCAGAAGACCCTTGGTGGGACTGGCAAACTGAAGAAGAACCGCTAACACGAGATCGAATATGCGTGGCAGCAGCTGCCCTGGAACAGGGCGTATATTCTAGACATGCAGTGAGCGAGTGTTCCCCTCATCTGCCAGAAAACCACTATCAGGAACCTTGGGAATAGGTTTGGTGAATGGCTGTCATGTGACAGTGATGTGACCCTGGCATGTGACCTGCCTCATGTTTGCCCAAGAAGAGCCCAGATGAGTCTGTCCCTGGGCTGTGCCTAGTATCTGATGTGGACTTTACTGTGGGTTGTCTCATGACCCTTATCTCTGACGCCTCATGTTCCGGATCATGGACTCCCATCTCTGACTCATGCCATGCGCCTTAACGCTATTCTTGTATTAGGATTTGCAGCTGTGTATTAGGATTCAGTTCTCAGGCTGGGCTCCAAAGCTCCCTGACTTGTGTATAAGTGTGCCTTCTGTGCCTTGACTCGTTAACTTTGATATCTTGTGTAATACCTTCCCCTTCTCAGAGTTTGGCCAAGGGCTGTATACAGCTTGATTCCCCCCTCAGCTCACAGCACCATGTCAGTGTTGTGGCATCAAAGTGAGAGGGGTGAGAAGTCAGTAAATCAATTTTGTAAGGCATTGCAGGGAAAGAAGTCACAGAAGAGGCAAGCAACTGATGCCATTCAACATCCCTAGTCTACACTTCCTTAGTTTATTTTGTCCTTGATGCACATTCCACTGTTGTTATTTGTTTATAGACTTGGGACTCATCCAGTTCTGACTATGGTAGTATTAGTCAGAGACAGTCATATCTGAGTCAGCAGGAGTATCACATGTAACACCATCACAGGTGTAAGTCTGACTTGGACAGCGAAAGGGCATTCACAACTTAGCAGAGGGAGAGTACCTCAGGTGCAGGGCCAAAAACTGTCCCTTGGATCGGAATTGAACCAAAACAGAGAACACACCTCTGCACCAGAATTGAAACTGTTGGGAATTACATTTCTCTCCATTATCACAGTCCTATCATTGTACTTTCTAAGCCACTCTTGAATCTCAGCAGGAGAAGGCTTGGAACTGACTGTCTTGCATAAACTACACCACACTTGGACATCACTCATTGCTACAGCTGACTTCTGAATGTATCTGAACCAAATACTACAGCACTGGGCAACATCGCTGCGGCTCAAAAACCAGGACAAGAGTGTAGGAAAACTGCTCACTGGCCTTGGCAGTGTGTGCCACTCATCAGGTCAGACCTCCATTGCATGGACCTTGGTGTAGGTGCTATAGTACCAGAGCTTGGACCTTTGGCCCATTGATGGGTCAACAAGTCAACAAGTATGTGGAATGTCTCCTTGGTATCCTTGAGTAATACCATACCTGGAGGAAAGAGTATCACCCCAGGCTCCCCAACATGCCTCGGTGCAAATGGTTGTGATTCCTTGTTAGTGCAAAGAAAGCTCCCTGCATATGCTCTGACCTTATCAGCCATTGGACCTCCATTGTGTGGGCCTTGGTGTAGGTCCCATAGTACCAGAGCATTGATGGGTCAACAAGTATGTGGATCCTTGGTATCCTCAAGTAATACCATACCCGAAGGAAAGAGTATCACCCCAGGCTCCCCAACATGCCTCGGTGCAAATGGTTGTGATTCCTTGTTAGTGCAAAGAAAGCTCCCTGCATATGCTTTGACCTTATCAGCCATTGGACCTCCATTGTGTGGACCTTGGTGTAGGTCCCATAGTACCAGAGCATTGATGGGTCAACAAGTATGTGGATCCTTGGTATCCTCAAGTAATACCATACCCGAAGGAAAGAGTATCACCCCAGGCTCCCCAACATGCCTCAATGCAAATGGTTGTGATTCCTTGTTAGTGCAAAGAAAGCTCCCTGCATATGCTCTGACCTTATCAGCTGTTGGTCATTTGGAGAACAGAGCTTGGTCCTTTGCCCTGTTGATGGGTCAACAAGTATGTGGAATGTCTCCTTGGTATCCTTAAGTAATACCATACCTGGAGGAAAGAGTATCACTCCAGGCTCCCCAACATGCCTTGGTGCAAATGGTTGTGATTCCTTGTTAGTGCAAAGAAAGCTCCCTGCATATGATTTGACCTTATCAGCCATTGGACCTCCATTGTGTGGACCTTGGTGTAGGTCCCATAGTACCAGAGCATTGATGGGTCAACAAGTATGTGGATCCTTGGTATCCTCAAGTAATACCATACCCGAAGGAAAGAGTATCACCCCAGGCTCCCCAACATGCCTCAATGCAAATGGTTGTGATTTCTTGTTAGTGCAAAGAAAGCTCCCTGCATATGATTTGACCTTATCAGCCATGGTAGAGCATTGATGGGTCAACAAGTATGTGTATCCTTGGTATCCTTGAGTAATACCATACCCGGAGGAAAGAGTATCACCCCAGGCTCCCCAACATGCCTCGATGCAAATGGTTGTGAATCCTTGTTAGTGCAAAGAAAGCTCCCTGCATATGATTTGACCTTATCAGCCATTGGACCTCCATTGTGTGGACCTTGGTATCCTCAAGTAATACCATACCCGGAGGAAAGAGTATCCCTGCATATGATTTGACCTTATCAGCCATTGGACCTCTATTGTGTGGACCTTGGTGTAGGTTTCATAGTACCAGAGCATTGATGAGTCAACAAGTATGTGTCTCCTTGGTATCCTTGAGTAATACCATACCCGAAGGAAAGAGTATCACCCCAGGCTCCCCAACATGCCTCGATGCAAATGGTTGTGATTTCTTGTTAGTGCAAAGAAAGCTCCCTGCATATGATTTGACCTTATCAGCCATGGTAGAGCATTGATGGGTCAACAAGTATGTGTATCCTTGGTATCCTTGAGTAATACCATACCCGAAGGAAAGAGTATCACCCCAGGTTCCCCAACATGCCTCGGTGCAGATGGTTGTGATTACTTGTTAGTGCAAAGAAAGCTCCCTGCATATGATTTGACCTTATCAGCCATTGGACCTCCATTGTGTGGACCTTGGTGTAGGTGCCATAGTACCAGAGTGTTGATGGGTCAACAAGTATGTGGAATGTCTCCTTGGTATCCTTGAGTAACACCATACCCGGAGGAAAGAGTATCACCCCAGGCTCCCCAACATGCCTCGATGCAAATGGTTGTGATTCCTTGTTAGTGCAAAGAAAGCTCCCTGCATATGCTCTGACCTTATCAGCCGTTGGTCATTTGGAGAACAGAGACCCATTCACCTGAAGACAAGGAACATTCACACGAAAGGACTCCCATCCATAGCCATGTACTCAGTCACTTTTGCCACCCTCTACTTCTCTTCTGGTGTCTCAAGACACACTTCCATCACCTTCACCCCTCAGTCACTTTACCACCCTCTACTTCTCTTCCAGTGTCTCAAGACATGCTTCTATAGGGATTGACACGGGTCACCCGCGTGTCGATCCGACTCAACCCGTACCCGTACCCGCTTCAACCCGTACCCGCGACCACGGGTACGGGTAACCCGTGCATACGGGTACGGGTACGGTCGCGGGTCGCGGGTTTGGCGGGTTCACGCGGGTTTGGCGGGTTCACACGGGTTTGACGGCTTCGCGTGTTTTGACGGCTTCGCGTGTTGGCTCACAGAGATTGGGTTCACACAGGCTAAAGCACAGACAGAAAATTTGCGATTCAACCTGCACAAGGTGCAGTGGCAACGGTAACGTGGTGGACAGCTCTGAGTCTAGTTAGTTAGTTAAAGGATGGAATGGTGTCCCAGTCCTCGGCAAGCTCTTCCTCCTCCTCGTCATGAACGCTGTCTGGACCAATGGATGCCTTGATGTCACTGTCCTTGACAAGGTCAAGGACGCTCCATTCGCCGAGGCACAAGAGAGCGCGTGTTGATTGAGCGGAAAGGCGGCTGCGCATGTGAGAGAGAAGAAGTCGTCCTTGACTGAAGACGCGTTCGACGTCGACTGAAGTCGCTAAAATGAGAACAAGTGTAAGCAAAGCTCACAAATGATGAGAGGACGACAGTACCCGGAATGGAAAGATAAACCCGAGCCATGCGGGATAAACATGGGAAGGTGGAGCGTCTCTTGTACCACCATTCAAGGCCGTCCTTGACATCCTCTGTGTCGGTGGCGAGGTAGCGATCGAGCTCATCACGCAGATCTGATGAAGTCGGGGCTAGGTCCGGTAAGTGGTCGAATATGTTGTTTGACGAAGAAAATGGCTGTAGAGAAGGCTAAGTCAGAACAAAAGGAAGAAGTATCGAGAGACACATACCGAATCAACAGAACGCGAATTGCCGTCGTCGGTTTCGGTGTCGTCGCCATCTACACCTGCAGGAGCATCATATGAACGGTCATACTCCTCACGAACGAGGGTGTAGGCCGTCTCGATCCAAGGCACTTCCCAGTCTTGCGCCTTGAAGTAAGCGAGCTTGTGTCGCGGGTGAAGGACTGTCCAGTAACATACATTAGGAACGATTGAAACGAAATATACAAAGAAGACTTACTCATGGCAATGCGGTAAACTTCAGACTGGTCCGTCTTGTTGTAATAGCGGTTGATTGCGTTCTTCCCAACAACCAGAGAAGCACGGATAGGAAGAGAATACTGTTGGGAATCAGATGCAGTGGAGAGGACTTTGTCGATGTGGTCCATTGCGGGAATGACTGTGGCAAGATTTGGGGTTCCCCGAGAGAAGAAAAGTGTCGCGTCCTTGAATATCTTCGAGAAAGTGATTTAGTAATGAAAAGGAATAAAAACGCGAGGATATACCTTCAAAACGACCTTGAGTTCAAGTCCTATTCAGCTGTTAAAAAAAAAGGCGGAAAAAAGGGACACGGTGCGCACCAAATAGAGGATAGACAGAGAGTGGCAATATTGAGGGACAGTTTGAGTAGCCAGTCTTGCAGCACAACTTGCAGCATGGCGGCGAGGCGCGCTTGAGACAAGGGTCAAGGAACGAGGGTGGTCCATGGTCGGCGACAGACAGGCTATGAGGCAGCAAGAGATATTGGCTGCGGCGCGGCTTGTGGAACGGCATGCTTGAGATGCAAAGAGGGTGGATCCGAAAGATAAGGGCAAGTCAGTCTTCAGCCCGAGCTGTGGAACGGCGCGTGGACATGGCGCACTTGAAAGTTGAGACAAAGGGCAGAAACTGCTGGAATATGGATGTAACAAGCTCAAGGAGTGGGTCGAGTGAGACAGGATGGCAAAAAAAAAGGGCGTGTACCCGCGGGTACCCAGTGCCACGGGTACGGGTTTGGATGGGTTCAGAATTGCTGACCCTGACCCGTACCCGTCGTACCCGTACCCGTGACCCGTACGGGTTTCGCTGACCCGTGTCGATCCCTATGCTTCTATCACCTTCACCCCTCAGTCACTTTTGCTACCCTCTACCTCTTGCAGCAACGCTTCCCTCATCTTCATCCCTCCATCACTTTCACCACCCTCTACCTCTTGCAATATCTCAAGATGTCAGAGGACTGTTATGTTCCTTCCAGATGTATGCCTGCAACTTGCAGCTAGGTGCCTTTGGGCTGCTTGTGGGCTTCAAGGGTCTTCAGAATGCCGTATGTGACAGCAAGGGAGATCATGCATATTGCATGACCGATGTACACAGCACAGAAGATGAGGAGGGTGAAGTTGAAAATGATGAAAGGAGGAAGTCGGCAGACAGCACAACTTATAGTGGAATGGTCATAACACAAGCTTTGATTCAAGAGGGACCGCCAATGAGGGATGAGCATGATGGCCTAAGTCCCAGTCTGACGGGCCTGAGTCTGACTAAGCAGTGGCTGCAGGCTGGGTCGCTGACTAAGTGAAAAAGTGTTGATCTTGCAAGGCCAAAGGGAGGGACCAAAGTTGCTCGTATTTTAGGAAGACTGAGATGAGGGAATACAGTATACACTACAGCTCTTTTATATCTTACAAGACTGGTATTTTTCTATACTATTTTTCTCGGAGATGCAGCAAGTGCCAGCAAGTGAGGAGACTTGCTGGCATTGCTGAGCTGGCAGCCCTGCTCATTGTGAGTCACAGTCCGAAAACGGAAACCGCTTACGCGTCGTGTCACGTGACCGTGGCAGGTGGGGAAGGGATGATGGGAGCAGACAGACAGTCCAATCACGCGTCGCCTCACGTCGGCTGGCGCGTATGACAAACAATCTTTGGGATTGGGACTCGCGAGCCTCGATCCCAACCGTTCCTTGCTTACCTTACCCCCCACCTTCCCCCGCGAAATCCCGCCAGAAAGTGAGGGGAGGCGGGAAATTCACGGTCCCACGTTCCCACACCTCAATCCCAGCGGGGAAAAACCACGATCCTGAGGTTCGCACGCCTCGATCCCTCCTGGTCTCGCTCCTCTCACTCACGCTCCTTTCGACTTGGACGGCTCGACGTGTGTTGCATGTGTGTCATTTGGGTCCCCCTTCGTCTGCCTGGCCTGGCTACCTCGCTGAGGCTCACAGGTTCCTCCCAGACTCTACGTCGCGTCTCGCTCTCCTCGCGTTCATCAACATCCCAGTAATTCGTCACTGTGCTCAACGTACTTCGTCAATTGGTGCAGTCTCAGACTTCATGTCGTGTAGGTCTTGCTAAAAATCCGTTGCTACCTCCGGGCCGCTCCTTTCGATGGTTCGACGCGTGTTGCACGCGTGTTCTTTGGGTCCCCCTTCGTCTGCCGGGCCCACAGGTTCCTCCCAGACTCTACGTTGTGTCTCGCTCTCTTCGCGTTCATCGACATCCCAGTCGTCATCATGCTCAACGTACTTCGCATTCATCAACATCCATCCCTACGTCGCGTCTCGCTCTCCTCGCGTTCATCAACATCCCAGTAATCGTCATCGTGCTCAACGTACTTCGTCAATTGGTGCGTCTCAGGGTTCCTTCATGTCATGTAGGTCTTGCCTAACAATCCGTTGCTACTTCCGGAAGTCTTCCACGTCATTCCACACCGAGCTACGGGAATGATCCCATTGTGTTCCTTGAGTCTTGCCAAAAAAAAAAGGTGAGCTTGTTGACGCGCCAACGCCGATGACACCACTGACTTGGATTCGAGTCGTGCTCGTGCTTCTGACGCTCTCGCTCCCTTCTCTGACCCCCGATGGCTGCTGTATTCTTCTGGTCCCTCAACGGCTCGGCGTCCCTTTCCCTTCACGGAGGCCCAGAGAACCTCTCGGCGCTGCCTTGAACGTCCTTCATCCCTTCATCCGAAGTTTAACCTTTTATTTTTATTTTTCTGACTGAGGCCTGCACACTTTCTGCTGCCTTGAATGACGGTGCGTCCCTCATCCGAAGTTTAACCTTTTTGATTTTTAATTTTTTTTCTGACTGAGACCTCACACTTTCCTTGAGAAACTCTCGGCGCTGCCTTGGACATCGCGCCTTGGACGTCGGCGTCGGACGCTTCATCCGAAGTTTATCCTTTTTTTTTTAAAAAAAATTCTGACCGAGTCATCCTCAACGCCTGCCTCGTCGTAGGTATATAATATATAATTATATAAAATGAATCAATTAATTATATTTTTAATTTAAAACAATAATTAATATTTTATTAATATATTTTATTAATTAAATAGTTTTAAAATAAACTAGAATTAATGAAGAGCCTGCGCAAGCTGGAGCGACGTGTATATCATGGACACGAGTAGTGCATTCCGCGGGTTTACCCGCGTTTTTTTGTGGTCTAAAGTATCCAGCTACACGAGGCAAGTTTTGCAGTCAACGGGACAAATCGTTCGCAGTACATTGGGAGAGATACACACGTTTGACACTATCTACGCCTCGCTGTTCGCAGCTGTAACGACGGTGTCGCGTGCCGCTCCTCCCCGTGCGAGCACCGCCTTCGAGCCCTCCGAGTCGGCCTTCGAGTTCTCTACCTCGGCTCGCGCTGCTTCAACTTTCAACTCGAATGTTGACCCACGTAATCTCTGACCTCCCGCAGCGATTCGCTCAGCTTCCCGAGTTTGATTTCGACGCCTGCCAAGCTTTGCCAGTTACTGACGATGGAACCCAACCGGGAACCGCCGATGTCGAGGATCTCCCTCTCAATGGCCTTGATCGTTTCTTCGATCGTACCCGACGGCGACCGCAACCCTTCAAGCTGGTTCCGGGCAGTAGCAATCTCGCGTTCTAGGGACGCGATACGAGAGAGGTCACCCGCATCTGGCTCGCTCGGCGTCCTAAGTCGGCTCGAGCCTCAGCATATGGGTGAACGACGAGGGAGTGCTCACCTGAGGTCGTGAACTCGCTTTTCGGCTTCGATGACGCGCTTCCCGGCGTCTTGGATGTCGAGATTGGCCCTTTCGATCTCGAGGTTGATCTGTGGCCCGGACTCCCCCACGGCCTCCAGCTCCGCTTCAGTGGCACGAAGCTCTTCCATGGCCACTGTGAGTTGCGCGGCAGTGACTTCGCTGTCCTGCTCGTACTTCCGCAGCACGTCGGGCGGAACCGCATCGGCGGCGAGTTTCGAGCCCGTTCCACCGCCTCTGGGTTTTGGCCCGCCGCCGGACATCGTGCCAGAAGAATCGATGAGCTCACCTGCGAGAGTGACGACTCGCCACCTGCGCGCACCGAACACTATGCGATTCGCTTGCGCGAGGTCCTGCACGACCAACGTATCACGCAGCGCCTCGTAGAACGCATGAGCGAACCGAGGCTCCTTTGGCTTGACGAGGTCGAATAGGCGTGGGACGTTCTCTGGGGTCCGGATGGGCCTCATGCCATCCGTCTCGTCTATCTCCTCGAGCACGAGGAAACCCGCGCGTCCGACGTTCTGTTCTCGGAGGTACTCGATGCAGGCCTGGCCCTGCTGCGCCGTGTCCGCGACCATGTCGTTGAGGGAACCACACGCGGTCGTGATCGCCACGTCGTACTCGTCGGGGATAGTTCCGAGACTTCCGAGTCGACCCTGCTCTTGTAGACGACGGGGCGGGGTGGGGGGCATCAGAACGAGCAAGGAGACGCGGGCCCGCTGACACTTATGACGAGGCAGGCATGAGCACAAAAAGGCTAAACTTCGGATGAAGGACGCACCAAGGCAGGGAGGACCGAGAGATTTTCTGGGACAATGCAATGCTTCCATCCCCACTCTCAGAATTTGGTGGACCGTCACTTTGTACATGTACCGATAGCACACAACTAGCATTGGTAGAATTATGTCTCGAAAATCATGCAAATTTTTGTTCGGTTTGCCGTTAGCGCCACTTTCGGCTGTCGCTCTTCGACATGTGTGATGAGCCTCTTATGGAGATGCTTCTAAGTTATCCTTCTGATTCTGCATTACGGCGATGTTGGTGACCGAGTATTCACCGTGCTATTCTCAGATCATTGCGGTCAACGCCCACCACAGTGGACAGTATCCAGCAGCTCATTATCCTCCCTCTGATCCTGCTATTTCTTTCCACTCTTCCTCGTATGACTCAGTGGGGTATTTCCTCTCGGACGGCCCACTCCAGGGTCAACATCAACACAGTCTGATTCCCGTTCCTTCCGGCTACTCGCACTATGATGATTATTGCCTCGGTTACTATGAGCACTATGTCCAACCCCCAATCCCGCCGATTCTCCCGTCTTCTAGCTCTTCCGAGCTCGGTCATGCTCTCGTGGAGACCCCTCCACCGGAGTCTCGACCCATCAACTACGGCTCTATTGCCCTTCCTAGCCTTCCAATGCCCATTTCGCCAATCACATGGCTTAGCACCGTCCCGCTCTCCAGCGAGTTGGTGTCACATCCCAAGGAGGAGAGCCAAGAGCCTACCCACGTTTTCCCCACTCCAGCGGGGACACATGGCCGCTCGCATCGTCAACCACACGCGAACGATTTGTTCCGCCTGCAAGACCCCGCCATGTACCTGGGACATACTTCTCCACCCCCATCTAAGGTTTGTTCGCCGCCTCACGTCCCGTGTCATTCATGCTTACCTCGCGGATAGCGACTGCCCTCCTCCACCCTCCCTCGCGATACCGGGGCAGCTTGCTTATTCACCTAGCACGCGTAACCCCGCGCCGCTTTCCTCGTCGTTCTTGTCATCCGATATCGGGATGCCAACATCGAGCATACACCTCGACACGAACGCGGCAAGCTCGTCGCAGGTACCACCGCCGGCGTCGGCGCCTCTCCCCAAGGCCGGGCAAGGCTGTGTTGAAGTGGCCGTCAAAACCAACTGCACGGCGCAAACTTACGATCGCCTGCTTGTTCTGCCGTGAGCGGAAGATCGCATGCAGAGCGCCCGTGGGAAGCGCTGACCTGACATGCAAGTGAGTGGTACAGTACCCTCGATTTCTGATTGGCGAATTGGATTGCTAACCCCGATTGCAGCCAGTGTGCACGGCGCTCACGCAAGTGTGAATACCCCACAATGTTGCGGCGTGGGCTCCATAAGCGTCGTGATAATCGGGGCAGCCACCACAAGGAATCCGAGGACGCAGATTACGTCCCTAATCCATAGTTGTTCACGATCATCCTTTTCGTGTTTCTTTCTTTCCTTCTCCCCCCCACGCATGCACACGCACACATTCACCCACACTCAATAAACGATTCAGGCTTTAATGTGTCTATTAGTTCAATGTATCTTGATCACCTTCCTTTTGCCATTGGTCGGTTGTATATAATGCTCGCATCTCTCGTCTCACGCTCTGGATTCCCCATTTACCCGCTCGCATTAATCTGCACATTGTATGTTTACTGTATATATATATTCGTATATATCGTCGATGCATTACTACATAAAATCAGATTTAGCAGTCATATTTCCACATTCCTGTGCACTCATTGTCATGATCGGAAGGCTTCCATCCCCACTCTCAGAATCTGGTGGACCTTCACTAGCTTCACTTTGTACATGTACCGATAATACACAACTAGCATTGGTAGAATTATGTCTCGAAAATCATGCAAATTGACATTGTTCTCCTTTTATTTTGTTCGGTACCTTTAGCGCCACTTTCGGTTGTTTCTTTTCCGACACGTGGTGAGCCTTTGCAAAGTTTGCATCGCTACCACGCCACTAACTCGTGCATTGAACTTTTGCATTTTGGGCTTTCCTGTTCATTAATTGCGAGGAACATGAACTATAAGATCTGGTATGTATATGTGTCATCATATGTGTCCGAATATTTACACTTCTTAGGTCTGGTTGTCGGTATCGATTTGGGTACGACCAACTCTTGCATCTCTGTCATGAAGGGCAAGACCTCTTGCGTCATCGAGAACCCCGAAGGGTGCACGAACAACACGTTCCGTCGTTGCGTTGGCCTTTCCGCTAAGCGGCAGGCCGCCGTCAACTCACAAATCACGGTGTTCAGCATTAAAGAGGTTGGTCAGTCATCAATTCAACGACAAGGAAGTAAGCCCGCACTAACTCGATTCTTATCAAGGCACGACACACGACACTCGGCATGTCGGACCCAACATGCGCCACCAAGGGTCCCATTTTGGCATGTGGTGGCAGTGAACCCGTACGACAGCCGCGCCATCTCCAGCTTCATTGTGCAGGCGCCGCATTGGACCATCTGTGGCAACAGCTCGCAAGTGTGCTCGTTCCGATACCTCCACGACCTCTTCGATGACCTCATCGTGCTCGTGAATTCGTCCAAGACGTACCTCGCCTCGGCAACGGCGACGAGTTCAAACTTGAGCTATCCAGCTCGTCTGCAAGGTCCAGCACGCCGACGGCATTGTTACCCCCCTCGGGCTATGTGGCGCGACAGGCGCAGGAGCGTGTCTGACCAGTACAGCGCTGCCATGCAAGCATGTGGGCAGCGTGATCACCATCTTTATGCACACACACAAGATGACGATGGTGGGGGTGTTCCACGCTCGGGGTGCTGTTGTGCCACTGACCGACAATGGATGTGAGTACCTACCGCTTTTTGCTTGTTTATTTCATGATTCTGATGTGCAGTTAACGATTCACCAGTGCTGAAGACGGTGGAGGTGTCAATGGGCAAGAGTGGGACGGATGTATTGTATCACGTGACCTGACGCTGAATTGCGGAAAATAGGGGAGGAGGTCTTGTTGCTGCACAAATGGGTGTGACCGGCCTTTGGGACGTAAGTACCACTCATCCATCCCTAGTGGACCCTCTAACACAGCTCAGATCCTCCGGCCCTCTGGGAAACCACGATCTCTTACTCACATTGCTGTCGTCGATGGTTTCGAGGCCAATCCCGCCAATCCTCGCGGGCTTCGCATCGGCATTGACGCATCCATCTGGTTCTTTCACGCTGCACATGGGAGAGGAGGAGAGAACCCCGAACTTCGCACTCTGTTCTTTCGTTGCGCCAAACTTACGAGCACGCCATTCCTCCCTCTTTTTATCTTCGACGGTCCCAAACGCCCCAAGGTCAAGCGTGGGAAGAGTGTCTCGGGGGGGAAGTACTGGCTGGTTGACAGTATGAAGAGAATGATTGAAGCGTTCGGGTTCGAATGGAGAATGGTGCGTTCAATTTTTTTCCTTATCGGTCGGCGTTCTGCTGACTGCCTCCACTTTCCAAAGGCCCCTGGAGAGGCAGAAGCAGAGCTGGCCTACCTGAATAGCATAGGCGTCATCGACGCGGTCTTGTCAGACGACGTCGATAACTTCCTTTTCGGTGCTAAGATGGTCATTCGCAAGTGCGCACTGGCTAACACCCCACGCAAATCGCCTTTCTCATCCTTCTCGATCTATCTAGCTCAAGCGCCAACCTCTCAGGAAACAGCAAACATGCCACCAAGAACACGGATGGTCGCGTGGACGGCAACCACTCCACGGTCTACACTTCGGCCGAAATCCTCGCGCACCCGTCTGTCCAGCTGACCCGAGGCGGACTCATCCTCATCGGCCTGCTCTCCGGTGGCGACTACCACCCCGCCGGCCTCGCCCGCTGTGGGACCGGGATCGCTCACGGGCTCGCAAAGTGCGGGTTCGGCGATGAGCTCCTCAAGGCCACTCAGTCTCTGACCCGCGACGAGCTCCCCGACTTCCTCACCACGTGGCGCGAGGACCTGCGCGGCGAATTGCGCACCAATTCGCGTGGGCATCTCGGCTCCAAGAAGCCCTCCCTGGCCAAGGCCGTACCGGACACGTTTCCTGACATCAACGTCCTGCTCTCGTACACCAATCCGATCATCAGCGTGACGGACGCCGGCGCGCGCCGCACACACACGCCGCCCCTGTGGGAGCGCGAACCGGATCTCGGGAAGCTCGCGCACCTTTGCGAGTTGCATTTTGAATGGGGGCTCAAAGACACCATCATCAAGCGCTTCCGCACCGTCTTGTGGCCGAGCATCGTGCTCTGCGCTCTACGACGCTCTGCATTGGAAGCGGGCGCGGCAGCAGCGCCTGGTGTGAGGGAGAGAGAACCGCTTCAAGACGTGTTTGGGACCCCGTCGAAGCTACTGGCGCGGCACTTCTCGTCTGTGGGTTTCGGTGCACGTGACACTGGAGGGGATGGAGACGGTGGTGGATTGCAGGAGCTCATCGTGAAGGTTCATAGCTCGCGGATGCACGCCTACACTGACAACATCTTGGAGTATCGCCTCGAGGTCGCGCCCGCGCAACTTGTGCACCTTGCTTGTGCGGGAATTCAAGGACTCCGAAAGCCCGCGGATACCACATACGACGTGCTGCCCTCAGAATTCGAAGAAAGTGGTGGAGATCCCGACGACGACGGGGACACGGGCGGAAGAAAAAAGAAGCGCGGCGCATGCTCCCAAGCAGAACCAGACAGCCACTTACGCATGTGGATGCCAGCATGTATGGTCCACCCTGCACTCCCGGATCTCATTCAGCGGTACGAAGCCGAGCTCAAGGCGAAACATGCAAAGTCATCAAAGGGTAAACAGCGAGCGCTGCCGCTCGCATAAGCGTGCAACGGCAACGCAGAAAGAGGGGCGGATTCCCTGCACAGCCCGAGAGTTGGGCTCGAAACGTGTATGCACACTGTACCTTATTATGATGCCTCGTTCAGTTCAGTATCGTCTCCACGCTTCATCTCTACTCATTATCTCATACTTCCCATATGCTGCTAACAATTGTCATTTGCGGTCAAATTTCCCGTAATTCAGTGTCCTAAAGCCTCAGTGGCGCACGCACATTGGGTTAAAAATAATCAAGATTCAGAACCACGGGATCGACCGGAGTGACCGACGAATATCTAGGTACGATACAACTAAATTACAACGATCACACTCAGTAAAAAAGAAAAGTCGGCCAGAAGTCAGAACAAAGTCAGATGGTGGTCAGATTGACTACAAAATGACTAAATGTCGTTTTTAGTGACTATGAAATGACTTCTAGATGACTTTGTATAGTCAATTGGTAGTCAGTTTTCTTGCATAATCCATGGTCATTTCTTAGTCACTATATGGTCATATCGTAGTCAAGTTATCCATAGTCACTTTGTAGTCATTTCATAGTCATGTCATAGTCAAGTGACAGTCACAACAAATTCCCGAATCAATTTAATTTCACACAGCAATTAAAGGACAATAAAATAAATATATTCATTTATTTAATAAAAGTACACATAAAACTACTAATACTATAGGGACGAGGTCGGGCCAGGGCGGTTAAGCGGGATGAGTGCGAGGGCGAGGGCGATGGTGTTGCTGTGGAGTCGGAGCGGCGGCGGGTCGGGTTGATGCGGCGGCGGCGTTGCTGGCGTGGGTGGCGAGGTGCGTGGAGTCGAAGCGGCGGCGGCGTTGATGGCGATGCGGCGGTGGCGTTGCTGGCTGGCGCGTGGAGTCGGTGCGGCGGGTCGGGTTGATGCGGCGGTGGCGTTGATGGCGTGGGTGGCGTGGCGCGTGGAGTCGGGGCGGCGACGTTGATGGCGGCGCGGCGCAGCGGGTCGGATTGATGCGGCGGTGGCGTTCCTGGCGTGGGTGGTGGTCGGTAGCGGTGGTGATGGTGCTAGTTGATGTGGCGTGGCGGGTTGCGGCATGAGTGGGTCGTTGTTGTGGTGGCGTTGCTGGCATGGTGGGTGGTACTTGGTAGCGATGGTGGCGGCGGCGGCACGTGCGTCGAGGTAGTTGGGGGAGGGTGTCCAGATGGCGGCGTGAAGGCGATGGAGTCGGTGTCGAGGTGGCGGCAGTCCGAGTCGGGCGTGTTGAGGTGGTGACGTAGGGATGGCGACAAGATCCGCGGGGTGGCGGCAGCTGGGCACAATGCCGGCGGTGGCGTGGCTCGCGTGTCTCGAGACGGGGGCAGGCGAGTGGGGTGGCCTGTGCGTGCGCGCGAAGGGAGGAGTCAGTCCTCCGTCAGTTCAAAATGGGACAGTAAAAAAGAAAGGAAACGCAACTTATCTAATGAGGCCCGCACAGTACGGCGAGGGGGTAGCCTTTGAGATAGAGATGACGGACCGCCACTGTCCTGCAGCCCGCACGGGTTAGCGACAAGAGAGAAAAAAAAACGCCACCTAAGTTTGGCGACGGCGGCGGGGTGGCCTGTGGGCGGGGTGGCCTGTGCCCAAGTCGTCTGGCTCTTCCGTACTTGCCAGTGCGTCTTCGTTTTTGCCGTGATGTGGAAGAGAGGAGGGAGAAGAGGTGGCAGAAAGTGGGGGTAGGCTAAAGGAGGAAGGAGGTTGGAATTCGAACAAGTTGCGCCGTGGCGTACTTCCCCACGCCACAAATTAAACTTCAGCCCGGGAGTCGCCCGGGTCTCGAAAAAACATCCAAGTCAATTTGAGTAGCCAACTACCTGATATCTCAGGAAATAAAATAGATAAAAATGTGAAAATATTTATGGAGCTATATCAGATCAGAAATAAAGGGGTCTTATGCCAACTATAAGCTGTCTGATCAGTAAGTTATTGTTATTTGAATAGCCCAGTGATAAGTGCAGCTCAAGCAAACACTATTAGAATATCAAGAAATAAAATAGCTAAAAATATGGAAATATTGGGAGAGGTAGACCCCTGCAGAAGCTGGGGTATCCTCTGCCAACTCTAGGTGATCTAATGTTCAATTCCTGAGTTATTTAACTAGCTTGGTAACACTCCAGCTGAGCAGCCTGAGCAGATCTTAGAGCAAGTTAAATAACTAGGGAATGAGTCACAATCACGTGACCATTCCCTGTTCTGGATTACTGACTTGTTCTGGACTCGTGGCTCGGTGACTCACAGGGCAAAGGGCTGCCAGCTCAGCAGTGCCAGCAAGGGGCTTGTCCTGCTGGCACTTGCACGTCCAGCGGCATCCTTAGAAAATAGCTTAGAAAATACACAGTTTGTATGTATATAAGCAGCTTGTAGTAGTACCATGTAGTCTCATTCTGGTCTTTAACAATATAGCCCACATCCTCTCCTCTGCTGTGCCAGAGCCACCGCTTTTGCGCTTAGTCAGCTCATGGCTTGTCTTGACCCATCTCCCTGAGTTGCGACTCTTGGGAAAGTCCCTTGGACTGTAAACAAATACACCAAGTTGTGTCCTCTTGTCACGAATAAACGTACATCTTAGGAATGATCCAGGTGATCGTAACAGAATGGCTGATCAGATCACTTAGATTTGGCAAAGAGCCCAGGCCCCTTTTCATGAATCTGGAACTCTCTAGGGCAGGTCCTATGGCCACTATACCCAAACTGTTACAATTTTCACCCTTTTCATCTCAAATCTCCCATAGATGATCACATGCCCACCCATATCTTTCCATTCTTATCTCACACTTCTCATTCTGATGTACACTTCCATTTTGTGCCCCATTTGGGGTGTTTCTGTTCACATCTGCCAGTGACTTCCACATGCCTCCACAGAATTCCCTTTGTTACCCAGATTGACTTACAAAGTACACATTGTACTTAATGCCCCTGTGGTGGTGTCACACAGACTCTATTTCATCTCCTTCAGTTGACTTGCATGGGATGACTGATGTTACAATTCTGCTACTTTGTACCAAGCCTTGTACAAAGTATGTGTGCACATTTCAACACCACTTTAACAACACAACAAAGATGTGGCACATATCATGTGATATGGAAGCAGACCTGAGACAGAGTTAATATTTGAGTTAATTTTAATGGTTTGAATTCAGTTCAAACCTGGTTTGGATCAGTCTAAGACTGAACTTCTCCAACACTACCCTTCCATATTCATATTCCCCCCATCCTATAATTCCCCATCTGCATGTTTCCCTCTATCTCCATATTCCCCTCCCCATCCCCTCATCCCCATATCCAATATCCCTCATCCCTATATCCTCCATCCCCACATTCACCATCCCCATATCACTCCCATCCTCATATCCCCCCTCCCCATGTTCCCCTTCCCTGTCCTCATATTCCCCCTCCCCATATTTCTCTCCCCGATATCCCCCCTTCCCAATTTCCCCTTCCCATATTCTCCTCCCCATATTCCCCCCCCCATCCCCATATTCCCCCCCATCCCCATATTCCCCCCCATCCCCATATTCCCCCCCATCCCCATATTCCCCCCCATCCCCATATTCCCCTTCCCCTTCCCCATCCCCATATCCCCCCACCCTATGTTCCCCTTCCCCATCCCCATATCCCCCCACCCTATGTTCCCCTTCCTCATCCCTATATCCCTATGTTCCCCTCTCCCATCCCTATATCCCCCCTTCCCATATTCCCCTCTCTCCCCCATCCCCATATCCACCTTCCCCATGTTCCCCTCCCCCATCCCTACATCCCCCCTTCCCATATTCCCCTCCCCTATCCCTTTATTCTCCCTTCCCATATTTCCATCCCCCTCCCCCATCCCCATATTCCCCCTCCCCATGTTCCCTCCCCCATCCCCATATCCTCACCCCCATCCCCATGTTCCCCTCCCTCATCCTCATATTCCTCCTCCCCATATTCCTCTCCCCCCATCCCTATATCCCCCCTTCCTATATCCCCCTCCTCTGTCCCCACATTCCCCATCCCCATATCCCCACCCCCACATTCCCCATCCCCATATCCCTACCCCCATATCCCCACCCCATATCCCCCACCCCATCCCCATATTCCCCCTCCCCATGTTCCCCTCCCCCATCCCTAAATCCCCCCTTCCTATATTCCCCTCCTCCATCCCCACATTCCCCATCCCCACATTCCCCCTCCCCATATCCCTACCCTCATCCCCATATTCCCCATCCCCATGCTCCCCTCCCCCATCCCTATATCCCCCCTTCCTATATTCCCCTCCTCCATCCTCACATTCCCCATCCCCACATTCCCCCTCCCCATATCCCTACCCTCATCCCCATATTCCCCATCCCCATGTTCCCCTCCCCCATCCTCATATTCCTCCTCCCCATATTCCTCTCCCCCCATCCCTATATCCTCCCTTCCTATATTCCCCTCCTCCATCCCCACATTCCCCATCCCATATCCCCACCCCACCCCCATATCCCCACCCCCATATCCCCACCCCCATATCCCCACCCCCCATATCCCCACCCCCATATCCCCACCCCCATCCCCACATTTCCCCTCCCCACATTCCCCCTTCCCATATCCTCACCCCCATCCCCATATCCTCGCCCATCCCCATATTCCCCACTCCCATCCCCATATTCTCCTCCCCTCCCCCCATCCCCCATATCCCTCCTCCCCCATCCCTACATCCCCCCTTCCCATATTCCTCTCCTTATATCCCCCCTTCCCTACTCCCCTCTGTAGAAGCCACGCAATAATAGTGACCAGACTGGGGTTTGAACCCAGGCCTTCTGGATATATACCAGGTGCTCTACCAACTGAGCTACCTGACCTTGGGTTATGGAGGTGGATAGTTTCATATGCACTGAACTGGTCCCGCCTCTTCGGGGTGACCAAACTGGAACATCTTTGTCCAGGTCATGTGACAGATTACTAATCCAACAGCTTTTACACCCTCCCCCATCCCCATATTCCCCTCCCTATATCCCCCCTCCCTATGTTCCCCACCTCTATCCCAATATCCCCCCCACATTCCCCATATTCCCCATACCTACAGTAGATCCCACCTGCATCACCTCAATTATAGTTTTTCTCTAAGTTATATGACTCTGAACTGACTACAAGCTGACTACAAAATGACTATCTCTTGACTTTGGTGAAATTTCTGACTACCATCTGACTACTCTCTGACTACTGGCCGACTTTTCTTTTTTACTGAGGATCACAGGACACATCACACTTAGGGCTAAAGTTCCCCTCGCCATCGCCGTTGTCTTTGTGGTCGTTTTCGTCACCGTAACGCTGCCACCATCATCATCGCTTCACCGTCGTCATCGCTGGCAGGTTGTCGCTGTTGTTGTCACTGTCAGCACGTCGTGGCTGCAGTTGTCGTTGCTACGGTGACATGCCGCAAGTGGTGTTACGGCTGGTGAGCCGGGTTGTTGTTGATTGGCCTGATCATGGGAATCTTTGTTCTCGTTTCGCCGCCTGACAACCAAGTAACCAATTGCCCTCCTCGTTTACCTTTTTTTCTTTTTGTGTCCATCCTTGTCTACCTTCACCAAGTCTTCACCGCACCACGCTCCACAACCGCAACTGTCTGTAGCACCTCATCCACAGAAGACGACATCTGCTGACATGATGTCCTTTGACACTACCATCCTGGTCATCGCCATTGCCACACCGTAAGTTGGTCTCTTGAACTCGCCCGCTGCAGCTACCAACTTATTTTACAAACTAGCGTGTGCCGTGTCTTCGCCTTCGCCTTCGCCACCCTCATGTCTCATGGCCGCCTCCCAATTGCACACACCTTACGGGTATACACGGGCCATCCCGCCCTAAAAAGTAAGTCTTTTTCTGTTCATCTCTAATATCTACACTCTCCTCACGCATCCACAGGCCACCCTGCTGCACCCACCAACACCTCACCCCACTCCTGCTTTGGGTGCACCTGGGCTCCTCACCGCCGCCCCACCCGCTTACTGAACATTTAGCTGAGTATTTTTTATTTTATTTTATTTCCTTTTTTTGCACCATCTCACATCGAACCTGGGCAGGACAATGGCCGTCACACACTCCCGTATCCCCTCCCCTTGCGTGCATGCAGGTCATTCCTGTCACTGCCATTGGTTACGGTAACCTACGCCTTCAACAGAGATCAACAGACCCTGCTCCCCGCGACCACGTTCGCTCACTTGGGTGCAACCACTGTGCTGTCGCGTTCGATTTCTGAGCTCGGTGTCTACCCTACCGTCGATCCCCTTGACTCTAAATCACAAATGCTCGTAAGTGCCTCACTTATTCGAAAAGAGCTCGAATCGCTTCCGGTGTCTGGTCTGGTGTACAGGTCGGCGAGGAGCACTATGAGGTCGCAACTGCGGTCCAGAAGATCCACCGGGACTACGGGTCGCTCCAGGATACACTATTGCCATCCTGGGTACGGGTGAGTTGTCCGAAGAAGATCAGCTCACCGTGAGTACAACCAGGCGTCTTCGTACCCAAGCCTCGTTTCATCACCTGCTGCGACCTGCAGGTCGAGCGTGCTCGTAAGATCCAGCGTTTCATGTCGCGCCGACCAAGCTATGCCGGCCGCCTTCTTTGGCATCGCCACGCTCGTCGCCTTCTGAGAACACTCTAGCTGCCTCGCTCTTGCGGCCTTCTCCTTATCGCCACTACCCGCCGTCCTACCTGCTTGACTCCACAAAAAAAATTAGATAAGTCTTTTTTCTTTCTTTATTTTTCTTTCCGTCTCATCTCGAACCGGTGCAGGACAACGGCGGCCACAACACTGTCGTCATCCCCTCCCCTCGTGCGCACTCAGGACACCCCAGCTCGCCAACCGCCACACCACTCGCAGCACCCCGTCACCCACGCAACGAGGCACCGATCCCGTCATGCCCAATCACCATCACCCCACTAACGCACTTGGTCACCGCCACAGCTACTGCCACCTCGACACCATGATACCGACACCCACGGCGACGGCAATGATGACGGCTCGACCACAACAGCAACGACCGTGAGGTGACAGCGACAAAGACAAAGACGGTCCGGATAGTGACGGCGATGACAGCCACAACCGCGGCGAACGCGATGACGGGACGACAAAGACGACCACGACCACAATCGCGACGGCGGTGACAGCGGTGATGACAATGGAGATGGCCCCGACCACCGCAACGACGACGGTAAGGTGGCAGCGGCGACGAAGCGACGAATGTCAAGGGCTTGCTTGCCAGTGATAAAAAATTTAATAGCTTTCTGTATAACACGTTTATTACTTTATGCTTCACTCTCTATGCAAATGTCAGAGAATCTGTGCGAATTACCACACCCACAGGCTCACCTCCAGGGCATACACGGGACGTTGATTTCACACCAGTTGTGCACCAATTTAAACAATTGACACCAATTCAAATCCACCCATCAACAGGGCATGAAATCACCAGTAAGTTACTGTACTGTACTGTAAATGAGATACTGTATGCCGACCGTCACCGCGTCACCAGGCACCAGGCCCCAGCCGCTGACCGGACACTCTCTCACACGCACACACTCTTGCTCGTTACTGCTCATCTTCCTTCGTCGCATCGTCCATGGACTGTCGCCACCCTTATTCGCCTCGCAAGCGGCTCGCAGCCCACTCATAGACTCATAGACAGGCCACGTGTCCTGACTTTCTTTCTCGTTCGCCAATCATACCTTACGCTCTCGATTCCCGTGTCTCGTCTCCGTGTTCGAATTTTGATTACCTCCGCGCTCCCTCGACTCGGTTCCCTATGCCACCTATTTCTACTTACTTACCCTTAGCACGTAAGTTAGCTACGGGTTCTCCTGTATACAAACTCCCTTCCCTTCTGCTGAATACACTGGCACTCATGTCTGAATCGCCAACTTCCTCCCATTCCGTCTCATGCCGCTGTGACCCTCAGTTCGAACTTCGAAGTCAGCCCTACCGCGGGCACTCGCAACCAAGACCACTTGTCGCTGTCTCGGTCTCTCCGCCAACGGACGGCATCACCTTCGTTTTGCTTCGTTTCGTTTCGTTTCGTCTTGCTCGCTCACTCTCGCTCTCGTCGTCCCTCCTTTGTGGCTTTGGTCCCATCCTCTTTGTTTTCGACCTCTCCCTGGCCCCTGCAGAATCATACTCCCGTACGCCCACGTCTGTAGCAGTGCGACTGCCTCTACGAACGCTATCACCCCCAGCACCGCTAGGGATTGCCAGGGGTAACCCTGGGGTTTTCCAGGGCTACCCGTACCCGTACCCCAACATACCCATACCCGCTACAGGGGTATGGGTTTCAACGGGTCAGGGTATGGGTTCACACGATTTTGGCGGGTTCGAAAACCCGCAGCGGGTTTTCGAACCCGTCGCAAACTTGCAGGTCAATACAGTACTACTATTACATCAAAAATCTAATAGACTAATACTATTGCTGCCAGTGATACACAGCCGTCTGCGTGTACAAGGGGGTGCTCGGCGCTCGCTGAATGGGACAAGGGGCAGCAGGGTTGGTACTAGGTACAGAGACTTTTGATGGAGAAGAAGGCCAAGTCCGGAGCGTTCGTGACGGCGACAGCCGGTGCAAATGCGATCAGATGAAGGCGGGAACGGGAGCGAGTGGGAAGGCGATGCGCAAAGCGGGAATACGAGCGAACGAGTGACGAGAGATACCGAGAGACGATGCCGTCCGAGGCGGCGAGACGAGGCGAGACGACGGCGACGACCTTTGAGTGCCCGCGATAGGGCCTGACTTCTGGGACGAACGCGCTGCGAGAGAGAAAGTGGGAGATCACAACTAGACTGATATTTCCGAACCAAGGACGCGAGGTTTAAATACATGTAGATCAGTAGCTACCCTGGTCTAGGTAGGGATGAGGGTGGCATAGGAAGGCGAAACGAGACGGAACGCGGAGTCGATCGAGACGAGTACGAGAGGCGAACAAGACAAGACAAAGGTGTATGGCTGCGAACACGATAAAGAGAAACCTAAGCGTAGTAAAAGGAAGCGAGGATACGAAAAACTCAAACAAAGAGGACCGAGACATTATGACGCACGACAATAGCCCTCCGATGACAGCGCGATGACCGGCGTGATCTCCAACGGCGTCTTGCTGGTGGCTCGGAGCGGGTGAGCTGTGGTCTTGACATCTTGAAAGAGATAGGAGAGATGGTGATGCGACGGGGACGGGGAGTTGAAGGACAAAGACGGCACAAGGGGCGGGAACACGCGGCCTGTCTTAGGCTGTCACGGTCTACGGGTCTACGAGGCGCTGGGGAGCGTCTTGCGAAGGGGATTGGCGTCGATGGCGGTCCATGGTGATTGGTGACGAGAGGAGGGCGAGCGAGGGGAAGGAGAGAGTGTGTGTGTGAGTGTGAGTGAGAGTGTGTGTGTGAGGCAGATGGAGAGAGGGTAAGTGTAGCTACAATCAACCCGCCACGGCGCCACTAACCCGCCAAACCCCCACTGCGGGTACGGGTACAGGCAGGGTTACCACGACACAACCCGTACCCGTACCCGGGGTACCCTACCCGCTACCCGGCCCGGGTATTCAAACCCACGGGCAATCCCTAAGCACCGCGCCCGCAACCAACCTCGCAACCCGCTCGCAATCCAGCTCACATTGTCCTTCTTCGACTCGACTCCACCCAGCGGCTCTTCAAGGTGCTCACCCCGTCAACCAAGCCATCAACCTCTCCTACAACGGCTTTGAAGTGTCCTTTGCGATGGCCTCGGTCTAGTGAGCCAACACCTTCCGTGACACACTCTACGCAATGCGCTACGAGGACACGGCCTCAGTGTTCGAATGAACATGAATGTCCTGGCCGGTACGTGGTCTCACCAGCAACACGTGACTCGGTGCTGCCCGACTCCTACGCCCAGCCAGATCGAAAAGGAGCTTACTGAGAAATGCGAGCGTGGAGTCACTCGACACGGAACATGGAACGCGACCAGATATACGAGGTATGTTCTACATGTGTTTTTAACGCTACGTGATCCTTAATGAGTTTGCTTGGCCATGTACAGAAAGTCAAAGCTGCTGCTGCTGTTGAGGCACTCAAAGAGATGGTGGCGTACGAAAAGCAGGAAGTAGGTCTGGAGGAGAAGTGTAAACATGCCAATAGCAAGGCCAAGAAACTCAAGAAATTGTTGCAGGACGTACGGTTTTCCGTGCCGCGTGTCCGTCCGGCTTGTTGACCGTACCAGCTGACTGATTCGTGTTGCAGGACGAGAACGCCCGTAACAACGCCCTCTGCTCCATCCAAGAAAACGCTGCAGAGTTGAAGAGTGAGAAGGAGAAAGCTGACCAATATGAGGAAGAGTTACAGCAGGAGGAAAAGGTGCTCGAAGGCACCCGCGACAGTCTCGGAGGTATCGATCTGCGTATCCTCAAGACAGTTGCGTGCTCATTGGTCCTGCAGATAGGACCCGGGTATTTCGTGATCGGATCGAGCAAAACCAGAAGGAGCTCCAGCCTTGGAAAACGAAGATTAACCAAAAACAAGCCGAGGTTGACGTCAAGACAAGTGAGCGAGACATGTTGGTCAAGAAGGCCGAGGCGGTCGAACAGGCCAGCGCGGAGGCACGCAAGACGCTTGAAGCAGTCAAGAGCAACCAGAGGGCCAAGGTGTGTTCTCTTGGTCCAGCCATATCGTTCGCTCTCTAACCACGCTTCAAGATTGGAGAACTCGAAAATCTCGAGAATAAGGGGCAGTCTCTTCAACGGGAAGCGAACGCTGTGAAACAGAGAGTCCATGTACGATTATCAAGGGCTCGTTACAAACGGCTAATACAAGGCTCTCGCTCTGTGCAGGACTTGACCATGCGCATAAACCAGCACCGTGCTCAAGCATCCTCCACGAGGCAACGCGCCGAGGAAGCAACGGCGTCACAAGTGGCCAGCACTTCAAATAACGAGGTCCTGGACAGTCTGGCCCACTTGAGGGACTCAGGTCGGGTCAGCGGATTTCACGTAAGTACTGCATGCAAGTTTTCAGCGAAACTCACGTCCCAGAGCAGGGTCGACTTGGAAGTCTTGGGACTATCCCCGACATGTACAACGTGGCGATTGCAACAGCATGTGACTCCCTCAACGACTTGGTCACGGACACGGTGCAGCAGGGTCAAGCCTGCATTGAGTACCTCCGAAAACAAAACGTCGGACGCGCAGATTTCCTTGTGCTCGAGAAGATAGACGAGACGGACGGCATGAGGTCCATCCAGACTCCGGAGAACGTCCCACGCCTATTCGACCTCGTCGAGCCGAAGGAACCGCGGTTCGCAGGTGCGTTCTACAAGGCATTGCATGATACGTTGGTCGCGAAGGATCTTGCGCAAGCAACTCGCATAGCATTCGGTGTGTGCAGGTGGCGAGTCATCACTCTCGCGGGAGAGCTCGTCGATTCGTCTGGCACGATGTCCGGGGGCACGGCAAAACACAGAGGTGGTGGAATGGGCTCGGAACTTGCAGCCCACGCGGTTCCGCCCAGCGTACTGCGGAAGTACAAGCAGGACAGCGAAGCCGCTGCCACACAGCTCGCAGAGGCCACGGAAGAGCTTCGGGTAGCTGAAGCGGAGCTCGAGGCTGTGTGGAAGTCTGGGCTGCAGATTGACCTCGAGATTGACCTGGTCAATCTCGACATTTGAAACGCCGGGGAGTGCGTCATAGAAGCCAAAAAGTGGGTCCGCAACCTCAAGTGAGCACTTGCCTCACTCTCTGTTGTTTACAGTATGCTAAGGCTTGAGCGCACTTAGGACACGGAGCAAGCCAGACGCGGGTGACCTCTCTCGCGTCGCATTCCTAGAACGCGAGATCGCTACCGCCCAAACCGAGCTTGAAAGGTCGCAGTCACTGTCGGGTACGATCGAAGAAGCGATCAAGGACCTCGAGAGGAAGATTCTCGATACCGGGGGTTCCCAGTTGCTTGCACAGAGGTCAAAAGTCGACGGCCTGAAGCTGCACATCGATATCGCAAACGAACGGATCACCAAAGCAGAGGTAGCGATGGCCAAAGCAGAGAAAGACTTGGTCAAGTTCGAGGGCTCCATCGCCAGTAACGGGCAAGACTTGCAAGGCGTCGAAATCGAACTCGGGAAGCTAAGCCGACGACATTCGAGCAAAGGTTGAACGTTGAAGCACAGCGCAAGCCAAGGTAGAGAACAAGAAGGACGGACTGGACGAAAAGACAGAGAGCATGGGGGAGGAGCGGCGCACAACGCAGTCATTACAGCTTGCGGGAGTGTAGCATAGATCGTGTTGAATGCCGTGCATAGTGTGTATCTTATCCCCGCACCTTTGCACTAATGTAGTGAGAACCTCCCGACACTGAGACGAGGGAGTGCAAGGATTCAATAGTTTTGATAAGTAAAACAAGACAGGTAATAACTCAGACTACTGTACGGCCACGGATAGATACGTACGGGGGGGCCCAACGGCACAACAGCCGACGAGCTTCCTCCTACACAAACCGCGCATACTTGTGCAACGCCAGACGAGTCGCGTCCTCGGACCCCGGCACCCGTCACGACCATGGTTTGTCAATCCCTGTTGCCGCCGTTGGTGTCGCTATACCTGTGTCTGAGGCCGCGGGGGCACGCGCGTGAAGAAGGGACGATCATACGAGGGGGGGCATAATGGAGAGTGTGAGCGATGATCCCGGACGACCTAGTCGGGGCGGTGGAGGGAGGACGGGCGAGGGGGGAAAGACCGAGGTCACTCCCACCGGCACCTACGACAAGGAAGAGGAAGGGAGGCACGTGTGAGGGACTTGGGCTGGGGGAAAAAAAGATAAGGGACGTACCGAGGCCCAAGGTCCAAGGCAGTAGGGTGCCGACAGGCCATACCTGTGTCTGAGGCCGCGGGGGGCACGCGCGCGTGACGAAGGGGAGATCGTACGAGGCGTGGTGGAGGGCGGACGAGGCGAGGGTCGCGGACGAGGCGAGGGGGGAAAGACAGAGGTCGCTCCCACCGGCACCTACGACAAGGAAGAGCAAGGAGGCACGTGTGAGGGACTTGGGCTGGAGGAAAATAGAGAAGGGACGTGGACGTACCGAGGTCCCTAGTCGGGGCGGTGGAGGGCGGACGAGGCGAGGGGGGAAAAGACCGAGGTCGCTCCCACCGGTACCTACGACACGTGTTGAGGGACTTGGGCTGGGGAAAAAAAAAAAAAAAAAACAGAGAGAGAGAGAGAGAAGGGACGTGGAGAGAGAAGGGAGGTGGACGTACCGGGGTCCAAGGTCCACGGCGGTATCGGCAGCGGCACCCGGAAGAGGATGAAGGGGATGATGAGACGATGACGAGGAAGGTCAGAGCAGAGGCCGACTCGAACCCTCGAGCGAACGAATGCACGCACGCTCGTACCAGTACCCGCACTGCTCTCGACAAAGCGAGTGAGCGAGAGCGCTGGTCACGCCAGGCCCAGTCACGGGCGCTTGCGAAGTCGAAGGGGGGCGAGCGAAGTCGAGTGGGACTTGGGCAGCACGCGCCAGGGAAAGCGCGAAAAAGTGCGAATCCAAACGTGAATCGAGCCCCGAAAGTGCGAATCGAGCGCCGTGACAAGTGTGAACGCCCGCCAGGATCCGGTCGATTCACGATTCACGTTCGTCACGGGCGCGTGGGCGCCCCCTCGGGCGGGGTTCCAAATTCACACGACTTCAACTAAGACCCCTCGGCTTTTGATGAGATCTACCCCCCAAATATTTCCAGAGTTTTAACTATTTTATTTCCCAAGATACAACAAAAACCTGTTTATGGTGACTTGGAGTTGTGGCAACACTAATTGATACCACAAAAGTTTTCTTGAAAATGGGCCCACTCAGTAGCAAATATATGAAATATGATGAAAATAAGAACTTGAAAATTAACTCTCACTAACATATTCAACAACTAACCTTATGTTGTGTTATAGCCTTAGTTGCAGCTTGAGCCAACATTTTTGGGATCCTACAAGTATGAAATAAAATAGGAAAAGTCTGAAGATGTTTGTGGAGGTAGACATTTAAAAATGCCAGGGCATCTCTAAGTGGTCCAATTATGTTACGTCCCGACAGGGACACTGCGCGCGACTTGCACCTGAGTGGGTACGAGGGTCTGCCAAGTCATGTGACTCGGTGGGTGAGAAGTAGCAAGATGCAAGTATTATGAAGTCCAGCAAGAGGTCCAGTGTGGAGTGTTGTTATAGTACAAGCACTCAAAGACTTCGGGGAGATGACCCAATTAAGGGAAGTCAGACAATGGCAGAGCAGAGGATCACACAGGAAAGGATTTAGAACAGTGGGGACTGTTATTCGTCAGATACAAATGAAGACAAGTCTAAGGAGCTACTGCTACTGTTGGGGGTTTATATAGGTTTCCAGGAGGCATCTATGAGTAATAGTATTGGTACTAAGGCAAGTCATCAATACTGTGTATGAGTCAACGGAACGGAATAGAATGGAGTGGAATGGAACGGAGTGGAATATGTAGGAGTCCTGAGAGGTAAAGGAGGATAAGGGAAAAATAATTGGGACAGATCATGACAAATTAGGCATTATGTTTACTTGCTTAACAATCAGCTTGGCTTGCAAATAACCAAGTTAGCTGCAGTCAAATAACTTAGGAACAGTTGGATTACTTATAAGTGTTGGCAGAGGACCCCCTAGCATTTAATGTAGTACAACTTCACAAGTATTCTCAGAGTTTTATTTCCTGAGATTCCAAAAATGTTGGCTTGAGCTGCTAGCCTCACCACAAGGTTTACAACACTATATAGAGGTTATACTATGTATCTTGTTGAAATATTTCACATAGAAATATCTTGATAAAATGTTTTTGTTATTGACAAGAATAACCTGGCCATTGATTTTGTCCTTGATGGACTTGAGTACACCTGGGTACCTTTTGCTGCTGAGGAGGAGGACTTTGCGATGATGCTGACTCTCTTGCTGCCAGTCTTGTGTGCGTAGAGCTTGTTATGCACTGTGCTTGGTGGGAGAGCAACATGCTGGGCCATGAGGCAGTGATACTAGTATATCAGTGTTCCATTAGGATGCCACGATGTTTCACAGTTGCAACTTCTGCAAGGCTTCTTGATGTCCTCCAAAGAAGTGTCTGACAGATGTGAACCCTAAAACCTTCCACTGTTATTTCATAAAGATTACTATGTGAAATATCTTGACAAGATACTTAACATAATATTCTGACAATATTGTGGAAAATAAAATATCTACATATTATGCCTTGAAATTGCATTGACAATATTTAATTGCCTTATCAATATTTTATGTATGAAAATTGTGAATAAAAAATACCTTTTGTTATAAATGCCTAAATTTTGTCAATGGTAAAAGGGCATCTTCCATTCAGTGATGGCCATATATTATTAGGCTGAATTCAGATTAAAAAATGTTGTTAAAATGATATTTACTTGATATCATTTTGTTACAATCTCTTTGGTTGGAAAGTGGATACTCTTCTACAATGTTAGAAAAATGCAAATGATACTTCTTTATTTCAAGTGTAAATGGTGTTGGCCACTGGTTTGGCTCTCATTTTTTAAAGCTATATCTAGATGAATGAAATCCTTAAATAATAATATATTTTCCACTCTATAAATTGTGGAAATTTATATTATATAAATACCATTTTGATATCATTTTTAACATGAATCTGGCTTAATAGTATATACTTATCAGATTCACATTTTTGACCATAATAAATGAGTTGCCTCTATTTATAGAGGTGTTAAAATTTTGCATAAAAATGATTTCCATCCAGTGTGTTTAGGGCCAAGTTCAACAGTGTTATGTTCATATTAACTAGCACACTTAAATCATCTGATCTGAGGCCAAATGTGGATAACAGTTCCTCTTGAGTCTAAAGGGTCCTGGGGTAACTTGGGGGTAACTGTTTACTGTTTACTATTTAGTTTATTTACTTCATACCACCATGCCAGTAAATATATACAAGTAAATCATGTAAATAGTTTAAAAACTGTTTTAAACCAAAATGGTTGGAGCCTTACAAAAATATGTATTTGATGAGCAGGTGGTAGGTGGTGGCTCCTGCCACATTTCATTTGTCATTTGCCATGGATAAATTTCTTTGACACTGTTGTCATCTTTGTCAAATTCTAAAAGGGGCAGGGGGACCCCAGCACAGTCAGGGTTCTGTTGAGCTAAGAGAGATAGATTAGTCTGAGAGTAGGATGAAACTGTAATGCCAGTCCGAAGACAAGCACCACTCAGAGCAAGATGAGAATGGGACAAGGCAGAGATAGGAACTTACTATATTCCTAATGAATAAGGCAGAGGATTATGAGTACAGGAGAGTGTGAAGAAGTGGATAAGATAAGATAAAGGAAAAGGAGAACTGGGACAACCATGGTCTGAGGTCATCCTATTTAACTGTTCTTCAGAGTCCTGACCATCAGAGTGTGTATCTGAAACATGTTCTGAGGTTTGACATGTGAAAGAGAAAGGCTCAATGATCAGTGTGATCAGAGCATGTTTGGGTAGTAAGATACTTACACCCCTCCCTGGTGTGAAAAAGAAAAGCAAGAAATAAAGCAGTAGGGGGGTGGAATGGGCCAGTACAGGTGTGTCAAAACCCCTGTGGGGAAAGCTACTGGCAGTGTGGTGAAGTTGGTCTACCATCACCTAATCCTCTTATAACTACACCACTGGGACGGCAAACTGTCCTGAGGTTAAGTGAGAGGCAAGTAAGCGGAGGCTGCTACCAGCCTGGAAAATTGTGTGTTTTTGTCAGTCAACCTTAGGATCTAGCTAAAATAAATTCAGTTAACTATTGAGCCCCACCCCTGCATGAATGATCACTAAGCCGGAGTACTGTTCAAAATATTACCCGAGAGCCAGTGAAAATTGTGTGGAGCAACTGTTAGAGATGCAATCCTCAGCAGTATTGACTACTGTCCTGGTCACAATAGCCGAAGCATCCTGAGGTTAACCTGGTGTCTGTCCAGAGGACTTCTTAGATTGGTGCTGGATCTCAGCCTAGTAGATGCTGCCAGATTTCACAACATTATCCTCAGGTGTGCCCAATTCAGGGCCCCCACAACATCCATCCCACCACAGAAATTAGATTTTCGAGAAATGAAGAAATATTTTATTTGAAAAAAAAAAAAAAACATTTGTATCAACATATGCTGGACACCGTGCTACTTGAGTGCTACCAACCCTCCCCAACTGAATTTCCCGGCACATAATACACTACCACCAGCAATGTTGTCCGCATTGCCTCCCCTACTAAGAGTTGAAGGTTATCCTATTCAGTGAAGTCAGAAGACAGAGAGATGTCCAGTAAATAGGGGCTTTCAAAGTTCCCTTTTTTGTCTCATTACCCGACCATTATGATACCATTTTTAGAATTATTATTTCGGAAAATGGCAATCAAAAATGGGATAAATAATTTGATTTGTAAGGATGGGAGAGGGCTCCTACTGTACATAACGCAATTATTTCTATTTCATTAAGGGGGGCTGCTAAAGAAACTGAGTTTCATTTTATTTTATGTAAGACAGTGAATATGATTATGTTTTTTGAACTCTGAATCAGAACCAATAATCTGGTCTAGTGGAGATTGAAAAACATTTACCCCGCCAAAACATTGCCAAGGGCTCCAAGGCACAAAAATAATTCATTTTGGTTTCATTATTGGCTTTTTTCGGGGGGGGGGGGGGTTTCAAAGTTGGACATTATTGGTCCATTTTATTTTATTATTTTTCACATTAACATCGGATTTACACCAAAATCAGGCTTAATGGACGTTTTAATAGGTCCAATCAGGGACCAAAATAAGTTAACTTTGAAAGACCCTAATGAACACTTACCAACGGCAATGCAGAAAGTCATGAATAAGATGGGAGGAAGAGATAAAGAGAGGTCGAGCATGTTGCGCTGGCACGATCATCATCTTCAACACAAAAGAAACCCCGCCAAACTCAGCTGTGGCACCAACCTGCATGACACCAGAGAATGCGCAACTTAGCCATTATTTGGGAGAAAAGGCTGAGTCATCATAGTGAGGTAATCAGGTGACACCGGTGGTCAAACACCGGATGGCGCCCAAACTGTCCTCAGGACGTTGGCCAATACAACCTGAGGATGATATAAAAACTGAGCTGGTAGCCACATCACCACTAGCTGACGGCAGAAATTGGCAAATAATTGGTACAATATATGTTTGGTCCAGAGGCGTTCCCGGTGTTGAACCAGATCTCTCACTGAATATTAAACCTAATTATTTATGATCACTGTGCCGTGTTTCAGGGCATATCACAATCCTAAGTCTCATTTTGTCATGGTTAACCTCAGGACAGTTTGCTTTCCCAGTGGTGTAGATATAATAGCTTACAGATGTTACAAATATCCCAAGACCACTATAATCCTTGTGGTGTTGTCATAATCTCCCTTACCACTTTGTATCTACCACACCTTACTTTATACAAACTAGCGACTGTGGACTGGCCCTTCAGGCTGGCCTGTGTGCGTAGAGTCAACATAAGTCATTTGCGTATTCTCGTTACAAGTTACATCAGGAACAGTACAATTACATGTTTGCGATGAGTTACCTGCAGGGGTTTCTTTGTTTGCTGAATGATGAGCGCCACTTTTTGCATGAAATTCACTGACTTACTTGAACATTTTCGAAGTCAGATTTCGTCATTTACCTCTTCTTCAGAGGCTTGTGCCTTGCATTTACCTTTCAGTTGTGATGTGGGAGGAGAGGAGAGTGTCTGCGATGATTCGGAAGTGTTTGAAGGTTCGGCATGGTTGCGTGCACATAAGGTTAGTCGCACGTTGTGTTTTGGAACTGTGGCAGTAGTTTCTTCGTCCTTTTTTTTCTCAGGATTCAGGATGTATGTAATGTCTTTGACGTCGACAACAATGCAGGTGATAGGTTTTTTGCCCAGAGGGAAGTAAGAGTCAAAGTTCTATAGAATTCCATTGAACGCAATAATTTGATTTTGCTGAGGCAGGTGTTCCGCAGGATCTGGCCATTTGGGGTTGTTTTCCATGCAACCTCGTACTGTGATTTCGTCAGTACTGGCTCCACCATCTGTATATTGCTTCGTGTGCATCATAAAGGAGGGTGGAAATTTTTCAATGGAAGTGATAATGCCTGCCACACTGATGTGAATGTCATCTTGAAGGTCTGCTACTTGTTCTTCTTGTAGAAGCTGCATCTGTGTAGATGATGAGAAGTGTGATCTTTCCCAGTGAAGGCGATGAACTTTATCAATGTCCCCTAAGAGGTTAATTTAGTGGTTGTCGTATTTGTCGCCGTTGGGATTGCGCCCTGGCTTAAATCCGACGATCTATTTTTGCGTTTGGTATCTTTTTCTTGCAGAAGGAGAGTGGCTGCGTACTTTGGCATGGATCTCATATACTCCATCTTTTTTCTTGTTTTTATCACGTCCAACGTATGTTCGGAAGCTGCCTACTCCGTCGCTGGCAGAGTCTGCGCAAGTGAAAATTGTGTCATAAATGTAGCTGTATCCTTTGGCAGGAACAGCACATCTATCTTCTAGACTGGCCATTCCACAAAGTTCAACTCGTCCTGGATTGAGACTGTCTTTGGACATGACAAGATAGAGCGAAGAAGGCACGTTATGAATACAGGGGCATGCTGGAGTTTAATTTCAATGGAGCATATGGCACATAGCAGTTTTGAGATAGGATGATGTTCCGTTGATTTTGAAATTTTCTTTTGCAATTCCTGTTCTCCAAAAGTGTATGGATTGGAAATAGCATGCAGATGTTTGCAAGGTTTAAGAAATACATGTTTGATGCGGTACAATGTATAAATAGGGAAGGGCATGGGTGCAGGTAAACCCGTGGTAAATGACTCACGGTTCTTGCAGGTACGGGTATGGGGTTGTTTTTCCACACCTGCAGCGACACCGTACCCATTGTTGCGGTGTTGCAGGTTGGCACAAATTTCACCAGTATTTTGGTGATCACAGAGAAACGAGATTTATTGCACAGGGAATAAAGGTAACAGCAGCTATGGAAAGGTCACTAGTGCCACTGCTCCTGCCGTCGTCATGTTACAGTCATCATTGCGATTGCCGTTGTCATCATCACCGGATTCACTGCTGCTGCAGTTTTGTTGTTATCATTGTCGTGGCCTTGCGAACAACTTCGCCTCATCATCATCATCGTCATCGTCACTTTGCGGACGACTCGCGGTAGGGTAGCATTGTTGGATGCTGCAGCAACTGTGGGATTTGCGCACACAGAGTCGGCGGTGTGAGGTGGCAGCCTGCTGGGCCCATTGGTGGTGTTGCGGAAGGGGTCAGACAGACTCGGAATGCAGTCGTATGCAGTGCTGCATAACGTGGCAAGTAACAGGTGCCAGAGCATCACTGTTCAGCGCGGAAACAGGTGCCAGCGGGGGTGTTGAGAATAGGGTCTTTCAAAGTTCCCTTATATCAGCCCATGATTGGACCAATTATTACATCCATTAATCTGATTTTTGGTGTAAATATTGTGATAATGTGAAAAATAATAAAATAAAATGGACCAATAATGTCTAACTTTGAAACCCCCCCCAAAAAAAAACATCGATAATGAGACCCCTAATGATTATTTGTGGTCTCCGGCAAACTTCCAGCAAGGTACACTTTTTCTATCTCCGCCTCGTCACACCCTCTCACGCCCTCATTGGCCTCGTGGTGGCCTTGTCTGCACCTACTATGCCGTCTGTCCCATTCACCGCAAGCTGCTCGATGACCTGGACGATGTCGA